>CAUYRH010140230.1:0-29260 GCA_963574655.1 Perodicticus potto
GTTTCTTTTTTTTTTTTTTTTTTTTTTTTAGACAGAGCCTCAAGCTGTCACCCTGAGTAGAGTGCCGTGGCATCACAGCTCACAGCAACCTCCAATTCCTGGGCTCAAGTGAGTCTCCTGCCTCTGCCTCCCAAGTAGCTGGGACTACAGGTGCCCACCACAACGCCTGGCCCTTTTTTTTTTTTTTTTTTTTTTTTGGTTGCAGCCATCATTCTTGTTTGGTGAGTTCGGGCTGGATTCGAACCCGCCAGCTCAGGTGTACGTGGCTGGCGCCTTAGCCTGTTGAGCCACAGGCACCGAGCCATTTTGTTTCATTTTTTAATGAGAAAGCCTACAGATCCCACAGTGAGAATCCGTCTGTCTTAAGGGGTATCTCTCTCTTCATTTTGTACTTAGGCATATGCCCTCAGTTCTCCAGGGTTTCAGTAACACACATCTAAGCTCCATGGGCCACCACCTTTCACCCGTACAGTGTTCTTCGTCCTTGCTGCTATCATTTTCTCATTTTAATCTGCTCCTTATGCTCAACCCACACAGCTGACAGAGTAAGAACCTGCTTCTAAATTCCATTAGTTCAACCTTTCATTTTTGAATAGTTTGATTCAGGAATTAATTCTACATATTGAACATAGGCTAAACAGACATGTAATTGAACTAGGAACTTTTACCAAATGCTGATATGCAGCCAGCCAACAAATCCATTTGCACTCTGTTTAAGATAGTCAGACCTAACTTCAGCAGGTCAGTTTATGAATGAACAAGATTTTAAACCAGACCATTAGCATTTTTCCTACAAGTCAGGAAATAAAAGATAGTGTGTACCTATGAGCTACACTTCCTGGTACAAATCTGGAAATAAAAATGGTGAACATTCATTAAGCCTGCCTCTCTCCTGTTCCTGAACATCTTCTTTCCTCCCCATCCTTGTCAAATTCCCTGCCTGTCAGTCGCTATCCATATAAAGTGACAATCTATATCAGTGTCACCAGCCTCACTGGACCATGGAGCACCAGAGGTGTTCATGAGACACAGTGGCGCCTGTGGCTCAGTGGGTAGGGCGCCGGCCCCGTATACCGAGGGTGGCGGGTTTGAACCTGGCCCCGGCCAAACTGCAACAAAAAATAGCCGGGCACTGTGGCAGGTGCCTGTAGTCCCAGCTACTTGGGAGGCTGAGGCAAGAGAATCTCCTATGCCCAGGAGTTGGAGGTTTTTGTGAGCTGTGACGCCACGGCACTCTACTAAGGGTGATAAAGTGAGACTCTGTCAATCTCACACCCACACTGTCTGTCCCACCTCACTTCCGAGGCTCCCTAGCACTGTAGTTAGCTGTTCTGAGCCTTGTCTCTCTAACAGAAGACACTTCTAGAAGACTCATCCCTCGGGGTTTTTGCATTTCAACAGAGCAGAACTAGAGAGATGAGTGCACAGAACCTACCAAACCTTCCTTTCCGGTCCAGAGACCTGAGAGTGGGGGTAGTTCAAGGACATAGAAGAAACACAGCCAGAGGGCACAACAAGGAAGGAGTCCAGGGAAGAGGAAGCTGGGCTGAGTTCCCTTCACCTCTGTCAGGACTGCAGCCATCTGCTGGTGAGCTCTCCTGGTGGAAGTCAAGAGGAGCCAGATCCTAACATTGAGCATTCCTCCCCAGGGAGTCCTGACACTTTAAATTTCCTTTCCAAGTGAGCATTTAAGGTTTCTGGGACAAGTTCAGGATTTCTAAACATTCACGTTTTTCCTAGTCATTTTGGGTTTTAAAAACTATAAAGAAAGCCAGTCTCTCTGTACCATGGTGGCAGGAGATGGAATTGTGCAGTTAATCCTACCAATGCCCAAACCACGTGGTAGTGGACAAGGTACTCTACGTTCTGCTAACGAGGTTGTCTGCTGAGTTTGGGCCAATGTTAATTTGGCCAAATGAAATGTCATCTCCCATTCATTCCTCTGTCTGGTCTCTGGGAGTACAGATGGTACAGAATCAGAACCATGTCATGTTCCCACAGAGTATACCTCATCTGACAGAGGACGTGGGGCCTGTTTCAGATGGACAGTGTCCAAAGGAAAGCTCATCTTATAGTACTTCGTTAAGCCTCTTTAATTATTTTATGCGGTTTTTGGATGCATCTACATTTAACGATTTAAAAAGTTTACAGAAATGGGAGGCAGACATGCATCTTGCATGTGTAAGTGAATACAAGGAAGGAAGAGTTCAGTAAGCATTGAACCCTCCCTATGACTCAAGTCCTAGTGCTTATGTCAAACTTACAAGTTTTACTTCACTTTACAGATGGAAAAGTAAAGCAAAATAAAGGAAAAAGCAACTGTCAAATGCCCCAGAGATTAAGAACTAAGATGTGACTCCTGACACATCTGGCTCTGAAATGAGTAAGATGTTTTTCCCACTAGCCAACATTGAACAGGTCACAGGGATGCCCTCTTGGCCATGGGGGACAGCTAACATTTGGGATGCCAACGTTTTCACCAACTCACGGACAAGGTCAGGATTTGAGAACGCTTTCCCTCTCTTTTCATATGCTATCTCCTTAGTAAGCAACATTGGTGTTTTTGTCCTTGCTTTCTTTTTTTAATGTGGCTCAGCAGTCAAAGAGAGAAATTAGTGGAAGAGCTGAACAAGTGAAAAGATAAAAATTACTAAAATATAGAAACCCTTGATTTAGAAAACTTATAAATTTCATTTCCAAAATAAGGATCTACTCTAAAAATATTGCCCTTAAAGGCTGAAATGCTTTTTCTAAAATCACAAATGGTACATTGATCTAATGGCTTTCAAATTTTTTTCAAGGGGTCCTAAAATCCATATAACTTAAACTACCACTATTCTTTCACAGAAGAAATAAGAGTAATTATTTAAAAAAAAAAGTCAACCAAGAAACTATAATATGACATCTTACTGGGATGTCATATTATCAAACAAAGCAAGAAAGAATTCAAAGACTATGGGGTTTTGCCAAAAGAATACAGGAATCAGAATGAAGAGGCATCCAGTGGACTAATTTAGTTCAAATAATCATGACTATAATCAACTGTAACATACTGAATAGATAAAATCTCAAGAGTATATAGCAACGCCCATTAAAAAATAAAAGGGAAAAGAAAATCCTTACAATGCAATTATTCGCATATTTTGCTATGACTTAAGAATCAGTGATCTATTTCAGTGTTCTTTCCTTATTAAATTTTTACTTTGTAGAAACTTTTCCCATTATAAAAGTAAAATAAGAAAGTGAATAAGCACCATGGTGGGCAAGGCCTTTGGTGGCAGAGAAAGAATTTATCCTTTAGATAATCCATCACTTTTTATGGTATAAGGTGGAGAAAAGAGAGGAAAGGAATGAAAACATTCATTTTATATCAGGAATTTCAGATATAGAGGCAAGAGACTCTTCATCTAACCTACAATGTCTTTGTACCATGAGTTGAACAGGCTATATTCTCTAAATGTTTACAAAGTTCAATACTTTCAGAGTTAAATAAATAAAGCAAGAATATTCCTGAAAGGAAGAAACAGTAAAGGAAGAGTAAGTCCTAGCAAAAGCTGAAAGGTACAGAACTAAAGTTGTGAGGCCACATGAGGTGCATCCAGCAGTGAAGATGACTTCACAGTGTAACTGGAAACGCACTAGGCTCAAGTCAGGGTCCCAGGAAGAGAGTCTCAAATTGGCCACCTGCTAGCTGAATCCAGGAGAAGCCCCTTTATCTCTCACACTATGACTTCCTCAATAAAGAAGTTGATCTTGACCTTCATGCCCGCTCTCTGATCCCATGCATGTTTGGACTTCTCACTATCTCCCTGTGCTGTGTGCCCTTGCAGGAATTAACCTCCCTGTGCCTCAGGTTCCTTACCTGTAAATGGGGTGTTAATGGTTCCTGGACCTCAACTTCACAATACTAATCAGATAATATGTGACAAGCTTGGATCACTACCTGGCCCCTAGTAAACATGCCCAAAATGTCAGTTGTCATCATTACAATTAAAAATTATTATTGTTACCATCATCTCTCCAAAAGCTTTTCCAAAAGCTAATAATCCTTCAAGGGCCAGCTCTCTAGTGACTTTGTCACTCCAACAGGAATCACTTCTACCTGCCTCCTTCATTTCCTATGACACTGTCTTTTGACAGTACCTAAATATCTATACCATTTCAGAATGAAATATGTGCACAGGACCCCATTCAAAACCAAAATGCAAGGCCATTTCCTCTCTAGAGTAGGAGAGAGGAAGGAAGAACAGCTGGAAAAGGTGAGTTGGAGAAACCTAACCAAAGGGAAATAATCCAGCATTGCAAGAACCCAATCGATGAGAAAGCCAAGCACTCATAACTCGGATAGGCAAGTCTGACTATGTGATTGACAGAATGTGGGTAATGGCTGAATGAAGCTGGGGATATGTAGTTTAAGATAGGTTCTCTATGGTTTTATCTAGTTGGATGTTTCCTAATCACTTTCCAAAAATTCTTTCAAATTCTTTCAAAAAGAATGGTTGAAAATAAAATCTTCTCCTCGATTGGACTGGGGTATGTGTCATGCAGAGGCCAAAAGCTTCCTAGTTGATGAGCAATCTCTTGGATGCCTTTTTCTGTGTTCCCTGAAACCATATCAATAGGTTCATTCTCAATATCTTAAGAAATTTATATGAAATTATTCTCAGCTAGGAATACAGAGGGGGCATGAAGTTTTCTTAATAGAATACTATATTCCTCCTTTTTACATTAGGTTCAGACTAGCCCCTGTTCAAGGAGAAAAAGAAAAGCAACAGAATCGAAGTTAAAAAAATAACCTTCATCTCCCAATTACCCAACTATCCTGTTCCTTTGAAAGTCTCTCAGAAAAATGCAAACTATGCTTTAAAAAAATTACATATTCCTTTATTTTAAAAACCCAGAAATATCATTGTCTTTGGAATGCCCTCAGGGTTAGAACTATCTAAAAATAAAGCATTACTTCAGGGATATGAAAAGAAATAAATTACCCAATGAATGTGACACAAAATGAATTTAAACAAAAAAAAAACAAAGAACTGTCGGAGATACACTTCTTTCAAAGATGTCTCATAATTTGATTGGTCTGGGGGCAGTATTAAGCCAGGAAGGGGAGGCAAGTAAACTCTGAAGGTTGGACAAGAGCAAAAACATCTAAAAAGGAGCAAAGGGAGTTATCCAAGGTCCTGTTCCAATTTAACAGTGCATGTGCCACATACAGGCAACTTTCTCATTCACCTCAATACATCCATTTAACAGATTTATTGAGCTCTCAGGAGGTGCAAGGCGCAATGTGAGGGGATGGGGAGTGAGGGACAGTCTGCGGTGCCCTCACAATGTGCATTAACAGAAGCATATGCAGGATACAGAGGGGTCACACAGGACGCAGCCAAGCCCACCCAGGGCTGCGGCAGGACAGGGGAGGAGAGCTTCCCACGCAATGCTTGATGAGGCCAAAGACCTGGCAGTTGAAAGCACAGGCTCAGGGACAGACTGCCTAGGTTCAAACCCCAGCACCATGGCTCAGTGACCTCGAGTGGGTGATCTAACCTTTGCCTCACTTTTCACACTACTGGTTTTTTAAAAAGTTACTAAGTAAGTATTTTATTTAAAACATTTAGAACAGTATTTGGCAATCAAGTGATCATAGACCGTGTAAACTGGGACATTCTGAACATGGAAGAGGGCAATACTAATAATTACACTGAGACAAAAGAAGCCAACCAGAAGAGTCCAAGGCAAATTGGGACACGAGGTCACCTTATAGCATATGGCTCATGGTTATTACTGAAGGATGTTGGCCAAGAAAAGCAGTAGGGAAAGGATGTTACAATAGAAGGAACAACGTGTGCAATGACAGAGAGGCTGGAGACTGTGTTCAAGGAACTCAGGTCCCTCCGTCACCCTCTCCCAGTGCAGGTGGGGGTTATGTACTCTCACTGTTGCTATCTAACCAGCATTGGTTTCCCCAAGAGACTATCAACTCCAGAGAAGCCTGGTTTTGCTCAGCAAGCTTGGTTACCAGCAGAAAGTGGGCATGGAATACCTGGTGAATGGTTAAGGGGACTCAGCATGCCAGAGAAGAGAGCACAAAGCAGACTGCAGGAGCCAGGAGGTAGCTGCTCAGATTTGTTTTCAAGAGACAGCTTGTCACAAGGAGCACAGTTAGCTGACAGTGCCTAGCTGTGGGTATCTAGTCTGCTCAGCTTCCGAGCTAAGGTTACCCTCTCTTGAGGTAGCTCTGCCAATAACTGAGCAACACTCCCACCCCTTACCAATGGGAACTCACTCCTCCATAGATGATCATTGCACCAAAGCTTCCTGCTGGAATGGACAAGGCTTTGCTCAGAGCACTGCAGTCTATGGCTCTTCCTACTCCACCTTCCTTCCTTTCCTCTTCCCAGGTGTCAGGCAGACATCACAGCCTCAAGTCTCCCTGCCTACTCCTTCTCCCTCTCCCGTTGTCTCTCACAGATGTATCTCCCAATAAATTGCTCGCACTTCTAATTCCATGTTGGCGTCTGCTTCCTGGAGGAACCACCCGATGTGAAGGCAGAGAGACACAATGCTGGGTGTTGTATGAAAGGAGAGAAGGTTAGCACTCCCCTTGACAAGGATGAAAGAGCACGCATACGGTTGAGACACAATGCTGGAGCGTGAAACAAGAATCATACCCAAGTATTACACAAAGGAATTTTAATTTTCTTCTGTATGGACAGATACATTCCATAAAGAACAGTGTAGAGAATGGCCCAAAAAGAATGGCAGTCACTGCTGTGAAGTGAATTGTGTCCCCTTCCCCACAAAACTTATACGTTAAAACCGTAATGTGGAGGTATTTAGAGATGGGGGCTTTGGGAGGTCATTAGGTTTACATGCGATCATAAGGGTGAGGACCTCATGAAGGAATTAGTGCCTTGATAAGAAAGATACTAGAAAGCTTGCGCACGTTCTCTCTTTCCTCCCACCATGTGAGAGCTCTCTCCCCACCCCCTCCCCACCACCATGGGAGGACACATCCAGAAGGTCACCATCTGAAAGCAGAGCCTCACCAGAGCTTGCCCATGCTGGCTCCCTAGTCTCAGATTTCCAGCATCCAGAAGGCTGGAAGGTTGTTTTGTGGCAGCACAAGCTGACTAATACAATCATCTTCCAGGGAAACATCCAGATGAGAAATGAAGATGGTCTGGACAAAGGCATGAGAAGTGACAGAGGTTATAGCACGAGCTCATACACTGATACGTGCCGCATGAGGGCTGGGTTTGGAACTGTGCAAGGAAATTAATTATCCAAGTTTCACACCTGAGAAACTGATGTATGGAGAGGTAGAATAACTTACTCAAGGTCACCCATCTGGTTGGCTTAAAGTCCATGTTCCTTTCATCAGACCACTGTGCACCCAGAAGGAAAGCTTTAAGGCACTTAAAGAGGAAGACAATGAGTTCTGTTTCATATGATGAGACCCCACTTAGTGTCTACCTGGAGACTAAACTTTCATTCACACAGGCATTAAGATTTTAACTGAGACAATTATCAAAACTGAGACAATATCCAAATATTATGTGCAAAGATGAGAGTACTTTACAACAGCAATACTGAACTGTACTGACTTTCCTCTGTGTAAACTCTTCTCAGTCAGCACACAGCATGGAATGCTTACTAACTTTGCCTTCAGAATAATAACAATATATTATTCTTTTATCTTTTTTTTTTGCAGTTTGGCCAGGGCCGGGCTTGAACCCTCCACCCTCGGTATATGGGGCCGGCGCGCTACCCACTGAGCCACAGGTGCCGCCCAATAACAATATATTAAATGAATCAAGGAAATGGACACCATGTGTGTCAAATGTGTTGTGATAAGAGATATGAACAAAGAACTATGGGAAGATACTATGTATATAAGACTAAAAAGCTTGGAAGGATTAGAAGGGAGAAAAGCTTCCCTTTCCTAAAGGTAGCCCACACATGCTCTGACATGGAGAAAGCACAACAAAGATGCAGGTGAGTGACCTAGTTTCAGCATCACATTTCACGTGAATTAATTCTGTAGAAGCCCCTGGAAATTAATCACAAGTCAAAGAGTTTGAAATTCACCATCAGGGAGTCCCAGATCCGTATTCGTACTTTTGCCCTTCTATGACTATGAGTGAAGACGACTGGCCAGGGTGGGGCCAGCAGACAGCAGACATTCTGCCACTGTGTTCTGTTTGTCACAGCTCTTGGGAATGCAGTTCAATAGTCGTCAACCTGACCTTTGCTCCAGGGGGTTTTGGGTTTTTGTTTGTTTGTTTGTTTTGGTATGTAGAGAACATAAGACAGCTTGCTTTAGCATGGACACTATCTTTTCAACCAACTACCTTGGACAAGAGGACCACAGAATGGGTGAAGAAAATCTACTTCTGATTATTTGTGGTCTTAGGGTCTTAGCATGCAGCAAGACTATACCTCTGCAAAACTCGGGTCTCAGGCCACAAGCACTTGGGGAAGGCCTCTGGTGTCTAGAGAAAGCTCTCAGAAGCTCCTCTATATCTCCAGTGAGTCCCTCCTTGGAGAGAAGGTCCTCCTAGCACCTCTGCCTCAGCAGGTGAACAAGAAGGCTGCTGTGGTCAAGCATTCACATCCACTTTCAGGCTTTATGCCTGGCCCATCTGGTCATTTCAAAATGACACTTATCTGGTGCCCTTCTGACCTGCAGCTCCTTACCTAGTACTGTAGACTGAATGTTTGTCCCCTCCCACCAAAATAATTCACACGCTGGATGGTATCTGGGTGTGGGGACCTTTGGATGGTGAATAGATCATAAGCCCTCCTGAATGGGACTAGTGCCCTCATAAAAGGGACTCTAGAGAACACCCTTACTCCTTTCCACCAGCTATGAGGCAGGAAGTAAAGGCATCTAATGTCTTAACCAGGCATCGAATCTGCTGCTGCCTTGATCTTGAACTTCCAGCCTTCGGGACTGTGAGAAATAAATTTCTGTTACTTATAAGTCACCCAGGTCCATGGTATTCTATTATTTTAATAGTAATGCAAAGGGACTAAGGCAAACATAATAGTGAGCATCTCAACAATCTCCCCAAAATGAATGAAAGGATTTGCTTGACTCTGCTTTGAGAAAGTTCATTCGCTAGACAAAGTGCAGGATAAATGCAGTATTTTGTCTTTCCAGACCAGGGTTAAAAGTCCCTCTTTACACACAAGGAACAAGTCCAGGGGAAAAAGAAATGACTTTGTAAAATCGAGTCATCAACTATCTACCTCTTCTCCTCATAAAGCACAATTTTGTCTGTGCCATTCTTATAGACTCTAATTATATATCACTGATACTTTTGTTGTCTTCAATGATTATATATTATTTTATTTTGCAAGTTTATCTTCTCAATTCAACTGAAATTTTCTGAAAATCAAAAACTACGTCTTAAGCATCTTAACAGCCTTACACAGTTTTGAACAGACAACACACAAAATACGATTTCAATGTCTATTTGTTGGATAAATGATTTTAAAATGATCAGTCCAGTCCCTCTACAGTTTTTTCTGTAAAATCCAAGTGTGATAAACATGATTGTGCGCATATGTGTATGAGAGACAGAGAAGAGAAACATTTCACATTTGGTAAATGAATAATTTGGTCTTGTTTAGCGCAATTATTTTGACTGAATAGATAAATTCCAATCTTAAAACTCCTTCAGTTAAACATACCTCAAGTTTTAATTATTTCCTACTAAGCTGTATTTATGTTTCAGTTGATTAACCACTTAAAATATTGAGCTGCTATCAATAGTTGAAATAAAAATATCACTAATAATTCTGTGGCTTTTTGAGAGTCACAATCTTGTAACTTGTTCTTTTTTCTTAGGCCTTACTGAGCCTTGCATAGTCACTCAGGTCACCCACCACCCAGCTCAGTTCTACAGAGAAGCTTTGCAGAACATCATGTGGTTGCCACGAGGATATCAGACACTGCTGTGTTAGGGGGTAACTTGTCTTCAAATACTTAAGAATTGGTTAAGTAGGCTGGAGCAATCCCTTAAGTGCTGTACAATGAGTGGATGCCCCAAAGGGTTGCAAAGGAGGTGGTATGTGGCCCGCCATCCACAGAGAGCAACTCGGGAGTGCATATATGGGTAGCCAAGAACAAAGCCCTGAGATACACAAACACGCAGACTCTACAAACCTCACCACGCTTAGCCAAGGTGTGCAGGTGAGGCTGCTTCACCCCATTCCACTGCCCATTTCTGCTACAAGTTTTCATTTAGGGAGCTCTTTGTCTTCATAAGCTGATGCTGGCTTCAATGGAAGTCTTAGTTTAGAAGACACACAGAGGAAAGCGGGATGATTGTTCTGAATGCCTCTAGGGCTGCCCTGGGAGGACACTCCCCACTCCCCTCAGAACAGGAGCAAGATTTCAGGGAACCCCGCCAAGTTCCTGTTCACTCCATGCAGAGAAGACAGGGATCGGAGACCCTCCTTGAGGGGGTCATCTCTCCTGCACCTGTCATCAGCACGCAGAGGAAGCCGGTCTGACAGGGCAGAAAGTCATCTGGTCACAGGAATACTGGAGGTGCAGAGGTATTTGAGGCATAAAGAGAAAAGGTAGTGTTTTAATTTCTGCCTTCTCATTCTGAGAACTTTCGATGCTACCCTCAGAGAGGAAATGTCATCCAAACATCCTTGTAGGGATAGTCTGTCTTTGCTTTTGCTCAGGATTTCACAAGACCCTTTCCTCAACCCAAGGAGAAACTGAGGAGAACAAAATGCCGACCCTCTCAGGTCGGACAACTCATTGCAATCAGCACTCTGGGACTGGGTGCACCCATTTGGTCTGGAGAGCTGGATGTCTTGCCTCGCCCCTGGGGCCTGGCAGAGCCCTAGCTCACCTGCCTGGCTCCTAGCTAAGCACTACTTCAATCACTTCCATAAAAAAGACAGAAAAATGAGTAGGGGAAACAAAAAGAACAATTAAATGGACACTTTTTCTCTATGCAAAAATAAAGTCTAAGACTTACATTTCATTTTTTCACCTTACAATTTATAAAACATTAGCTTCCTTCCCTGCTGGTCTTCAGCTCTATCTCAAATGGCCAAGCACCCACTTGCTTATTGTTCTTGCCTCTTGTCTGAATCTTGGTCTGGTCCAAACAAAGAATGAGAACCACAGGTGCCTTGGCCTCCCACGTCCTAGTTTCTTGGTTCTAGCATGACGAAGGGAAGCAGTGCTCCCCAGCCCTCCCAGCTCTGAATGCTGTCATTCCTGGCTCTCATGTGGCAACTTGATTCTGATTTCTCAGTCCTGGCCTTGAATATTCTTCCTGTTATCAGATTCTCCCTACATCTTGACCTCTATTTGTGACCTGAGCCTGACTCGAGCTAGCCATGTAGAGGGGGTGCAGCCCACAGAGGCCGAGCCCTCCCCTTTGCAGAGACAAGCCGAGTGGGACTGCCACCCACTGCCAAAGCCCCCTGCATCTCAACCTAGAAAAATGAGGATGGCTGAATGGAAGAACTGGAAAGGTAATCAGCCCTGACATTCTGAATCTATTTGAACTAGAAAAACCCAAAGGAACAACTTAAAATAGAAGATTACAAAACATACACTTTAGGGCAGAATAGTTTATGTTTTGTTACACACTCTGCTTCTGCAGTTTACTGTTCCTTTTACCTCTTTTCCCTTTTGGCCCTCCTGTTTATAATCAACTGCTGCTCCCAAGCACTCCCACCCCAATCTCCAGAAATAAGTAGTAAGCTACAAACTCAAGGCCCAATATCAGCTTCTAGAAGACTTCCAGCAAGTCCCTCTCCCCATCTGTATCCCAGCCTTCTCTTCACATGCTTAAGGATGGCAGTGGCATCCTTGACTCCTCAAAGTGTAAACAGACTGTAGACCGTGTGCTTGTCTTCTTCAGAGAAGCTTCTGTTCATGTCTCTTGCCCACAATGAAATGGGATCACTTTCTTATTATTTTCTTTTCTTATTAATAAGTTTTAGTTCTCTGTAAATTCTGGTTATTAGACCTTTGTCAGAAATATAACCTGCAAAAATCCTCTCCCATTCTGAGGGCTGTCTACTTGCTTTACTTACCATGAATGGATTAATAAATTATGGTATATGTACACCATGGAATACTATGCAGCATTAAAAAAAGATGGAGACTTTACCTCTTTTATGTTTACATGGATGGAGCTGGAAAATATTATTCTTAGTAAAGTATCTCAGGAATGGAAAAAAAAATATGTACTCAGTACTCAGTACTACTATAAAACAAATTTATAATCACTCACACTTTCATATGAGAGATGAATCACAACTATAACCCAGGATGAAGGAGGGAAGGGGAGGGGGAATGGAAAGAGAGGGGGATGGTTCAATAGAGGGAGGGTTAATGGTGGGACCTCACCTATGGAGCATACTGCAAGGGTACAAGTCAAATCTATCAAGTATTGAACACAAATGTCTTAACACTGTGATTAAGTAAACGAAGTGAAAGCTATGTTAATTACTAGGATGTAAACACTCCAATTTCTACAACTAATCAACACATTGAATCCCACAAAGGCACCAATGTATTCATGATATATGTATATGACTTAATAAAAAAAAAAGTGTAAGTAGACTAAGCTGTGAAACAACAGACACATGTTAAGGTCATATTCTTACTGGTACCAACATCATTACCTGCCTTTACAGAAAGTTCCATATATGTATAAAAAATACATATGTATGTATATGTATATATATGTATATATATATACACACATACACACACATAGATATACACACATACATATATACACATATATACATATATTTTTTTATCAGGGCATAACTGATATATAAAATTGCACACATTTAATGTAGATATTTCACAAGTTTTGACTACTAAAAAGAAAGAT
This sequence comes from Perodicticus potto, assembly GCA_963574655.1. Lineage (NCBI taxonomy): Eukaryota > Metazoa > Chordata > Mammalia > Primates > Lorisidae > Perodicticus > Perodicticus potto. Next base: position 12,891 of record CAUYRH010140230.1, read on the forward strand.
TTAAAAATCTAAACCCATAAATCCTCTTTCTGCCTTCCTGTCTCTGCAAATACCATGATTCCCCCTCATTCTTTACATTCCTTTCTGATCACTTGCCTCTCCTGGACCGTGGGGGTCCTCCAGATACCACCTAATCCCTCTGCTGGCAATCTGTCTCATGCTTCCTTGATCCTTCAGCCTCCTTTAGTTGCTTCTCCTTAAATGCTATGTATTAAAGGAACACCATTCACTTGTGGCTTCACGCTTTTGTCCACACCCTTAAAACCATCTATTACTTCCTCTGCTGGTCCTTGTTTCCCACAGCAACAAAAATCAGGGTGGGCTAAACAATTTCCCATCTTTCTCATGAACTTACAAATAAGAGAAAGGCAGGGAGGAATTACAGCCAGAAAAGAAACCACCCTGGGACTGTGCTGGATAGGAAGGATAAGGAACAATGAGAGACAGCAATGGGGCGGGCTCCTTGAGGATCCTTTCTAGTCAGTAAGGTTGTTTCAACTTTCCAGAAGTCACAGCACAATTGCAAGAGACGGTGAAATCACTGGTGATTAAATAAATTAAAAAAAAAAAAGATTTCACTTTACACACATTAGCCTAATAAAAATCAGAAACTTGGATAATGCCAAGCATCAGTGAGGATTTGGGAAATAGGAACCCTTCAGGAATTGCTAGTGGAAGGACAGTGTGGCAGAGACATTCAGAGAACAATCCAACACTACTTGGCAAAATTAAGTATGACCCAGCAATTTCATTCCCATGTATGCCCCCCAGAGGAATGCTGTTGACAACAGTATTGTTTGAGGGAACGGGGAGCTGGAGCAATTTGGGGTAACACTGGCTGGATAGATGGGTAAAATGTCTTGAGTGCCCCACGGAGAAGCAGAACAAAGAAAAGCACCAGGTTTCATGTACCCACAGCAACATGAATAGATCCAAAAATTGCAAGGCTTTGTGGATAAAAAATGAGACGAACTGTTATAATACATGAATACAAAACAATACAAATTTTATAATACACTCAAATAAAAAACATAAACAGATAGTCCCCAGCTTATGATGGCCCCCTTCAAGTTTTTCAACTTTTTGCTGGGTCATACTTAATGTATGGTACAAAAGCAATACATTCAATAGAAACCATACTTTAAATTTGGGGGTTTGGATTCAAAATTCTTTATAATAGTGATTATAAAACAGGCTTTGTGTTAAATGATTTTGCCCAACTCTAGGCTGATGTAAGTGTTACAAGCATTTAAGGTAGGCTAGACTAAGCTATGATGTTCAGTAAGTTAGACAAATTAAGCACATTTTTGAACTTTTAATATATTTAACTTAAATTCAGTTTATCAAGACATAAGCCCATCTTTAAGTCAAGGAGCATCTGCACATTAAAACAAATTACAATGATTGCCTGTATGAGAGGGAGAATCAAGTGAGGTCTGAAGATAAAAGGAAATATTTAAGCGAATATCACAAGGGACCTTATATGATAATGTGCCATGTACCAAGGAACAGGACTAATGTAACCCTCTATGCTTTCAATTTAAAAGAAAACAAACAAACAAAAAAACTTGGAAGAGAGGTATAAGGAACTTGAAACCCTAGCACTGAGAGAGGATACCCGAGCAGGGTGAGGTCTGGGAGAACAGGTCTTGTCAAGGAGAGCACAAGGATACACTTGCAGGGTCCTCTCCATGGTGACTCAGCCCTTAGGAATTTATAACTTCCTGGAACTTGGAAATTTCTAAGTTCTGTGAAATCCTGTAGTTCTGTGGGGGCTGGACTAGCATCTCCCGCTTGATTCAAACTGGCCAATGGGAAGGGTACCTGTGGGGTGGAACTTTTTGACTGTTGATAAAAAGGGAAAGACCAAGCCAATCGGGGAGTGCTGCCATTTGGAATTCTTCTATGCTGTAAGCTCCTGGCTGGTGAATGAATAAAGCCCTTCCTCTTGTGAATGTGGTGTTTGGGTGCTCTTTCTCTCCTTTGGGCCTCATCTTCCTGTGACAAAACCACAGCAGAAATGTTCCTCCAGAGTGAGGAAAACTTCCCCATAGGATCCTCAGTTCTTACTCCCTGAGATCAACAGGCCTGTTGCATTCCCCCAGCAGAGGGGTTATTGCTGCCACTTGCAGCCTGCTTCTGGTGTTACTGGACGAAGAGGATCTGGCCGCCAATCACTGTCAGAGACAAGGACAGGCCCGTCAAACTTTGTCAGAAAGCCAGTGATTGGAGCTACAGCGTTGCAAGATGGCAGCCATCACAGGTTTGGGAGTAAAATTCCCCCTCACAATTTCCGACTGTTGGAAGAACTCGAAGAAGGCCAGAAAGGAGTAGGAGGTGGCATAGTTAGCTGGGCTCTAGAAGATGACAAAGACATGACACTTACAAGATGGACAGGGATGATAATTGGGCCTCTAAGAACAATTTATGAAAACTGAATATACAGCCTTAAAATAGAATGTGGACCTAGATACCCAGAAGCACCGCCCTTTGTAAGATTTGTAACAAAAATTAATATGAATAGAGTTAATAGTTCTAATGGAGTGATGGACCCAAGAGCCATATCAGTGCTAGCAAAATGGCAGAATTCATATAGCATCAAAGTTGTATAGTCCTGCAAGAGCTTCGGCGCCTAATGATGTCTAAAGAAAATATGGAACTCCCTCAGCCACCTGAAGGACAGTGTTATAGCAATTAATCAAAAGGAAAACCACAGGCCCTTCCTCTCCCCCCTCCATTCAATTTAAGCAGTCTTCATTTTCCACAGTAGTAAATTTTCTAGATATGTCTTGTAGACCTCAAAGTACTGGAAAGGAAGCTCCCATTCAAAGGCAATTTATCTTTTTTTTTTTTTTTTTTTTGAGACAGAGCCTCAAGCTGTCACCCTGGAGAGAGTGCCGTGGCATCACAGCTCACAGCAACTTCCAATTCCTGGGCTCAAGCGAGTCTCCTACCTCCACCTCCCAAGTAGCTGGGACCACAGGCACCCGCCACAACGCCCAGCCATTTTTTGATGGTACTGCACTCATTTCCTCAGCCACAGTGATCGGCTCAAGGTAACCTGGTTTCCTGCTGCACTTGAACCTGGGAGGAGGTGAGGCAGCCACAGCTGCAGCGAGCCTCCAGTGACTGGCCTACAAATCCCCCTTTGGCTCTAATCAGTCTGGGCTGAATTTTCTATCAACCAACAGAAAACACAGAGCTATTATGAGCAGGATGCTGGGGAATCACATAAAATCACACTCCACAAAAGTGAGAGAATGTGCTTGTGTGCACTAGGAGGAAGTGCCACCTGACCTGAATCTGGAAAGCCCAGCAAAAGTTAACCTAAGATGGTCCAGGCAGACACTGGCAGATTTGAGCTGCATCCTGATGGCAGAATGGGAAAAATTGTAGAAGCCTTCAGGGCCTCTGTGCTCTAGTCCAGTACTTCCCCAAACTTCTGTTGGAAGAAAAATCTTTCAGAAGATGTTAATAGGTAGATGTGCAGAAGAAACCTGCCTCCTGAGAACAAAACTGCTCTAGTTTCTGTATTGCTGGTGCCTTTAATATGCTAACATGTACCCAACAAAGGAATCCTTTGTCTGCAGAGCACAAATGGAGGCTCTGTTTGTTGAAAGGTTGGGAAAGTTTATGAAGCGCTCTTCAATGAGGTATGGAGTAATAAATGATTCAGTAACACATAAGTCCTGCCATCCTAAGTCTAACTGACGACACTATCATGAAAACAAATTACATGGAAATTTACCAGACAAAGAGGGTTTGGCCACCTGTCACTGTCAGCCAATATGCAGAGACCCAAATAGGTCCACCAAACTGTCAGAAGGCCAGCATTCTGGAGAAGAGTGAGAGTAGCCTCTTCAAGACTATTCTGTTTTTCCATTTCCCAAATAATAGTTTTAGACATAAAGTTTCCAAGCAAAGACCACATTAACTCTTATTTTAAATAAAAACACTTATCTTAAACAATAGTAATTGCCATAACCCATGAGCCATAATAAACAATAATTGACATTATCCATGACTCAAATTAATCTCCTAAATCAATTGCCCTTAAAACTTAAGATATACACTTTTATGTAAAAACTGAGTTAACAAAACAACAAGAATGGGAGACATGAGGGAAGGATCACTTAGGACCTAAACCAACCAGACCAGCTGTGTCATGTTGGACCTACCCTGACTGACTCCATCTTCTTTTCACTATATGTGCTCTCAGTATCAAAAATGATAGAAACACAATCTGTTGGGTTAACAATTTAAACAGATGGCTGTAGACTTTTCAATTGTTCCTGTATAATCAGCCTTTCTCCATCTTGCATAGGAGTGGCTCTAGCTCAGGCATTATTCTGTAGTTCATTGAAATGTTGCAGGAAAACAAGGCATGATGGAAAGAAATAACCACCCAAATATCCATGTTTAAAAGAGGAAGGGCTTTATTTCAACCAGTGGAGCTACAGTGGACTAAAGTCCAAAAATGGCTGCGCTCCCCAACTGGCTCTGTCTTTTCCCTTGTATCTTCGGCCAAGGGTTCCTTGTCCACGGGTACCCTTCTCATTGGTCAGTTTGAATAGAGCTGGAGAAGGCAGGCGTAGGCTTTTACAGAAGTGGAAGCAAGCGTTAGTTTCAAAGTCCCAGGAAGTTAAGTTTCTACAAATTCCTAAGAGCTCAGTCACCATGGGAAGGACTTTGCAAGAATGTCCTTGGGCTCCCATGAGAAGATTTTTGTTATAGACCTTATTTATTTATTTTTTTTTCCCGGGTATCCTCTCTCAGGAATTCAGTGTAGATGGCCTGGATCAGGGCAGTGTGTGTAGACAGCACTGTAGTGGCTGGGTTAGTGGAAACCTTGCAGAGAGGAACCCATTTTTATTAGTTATGCCATAGGCACTTCAGAGACTCAGCAAGAGATTGTCTGCATGGATAGGTGGTTGCAGAAACAGAAGTTAGAATTTAATCCTGGAGGAAGCCTTTGGATGATCTTAACCAGGGGAGTGCAATGATCAAGTGTATTTTAGAAAGTTCATTCACAGGGAGAGAGAATTTGAAGTGAGGTCCTTACTAGAGACAAAGAAACTGTTTAGGAAGGGTTTTAGAAAAACTCCAACCATGTTTTCCTCTGCTTTCATACCACAATGATCATCAGCACAGAGACTGCCTTTGCCTTTGGACTTGATGGATTTGCTGGAGTGGCTCACAGAAGTCAGGGAAACATAATTGACCAGATTATTCTAAGGGATACAGATGAAGAGTTACTTAGGGCAAGTCATGCCGGAAGGAAGGGGAAGCTTCCCTGTCCTCCCCAAGGGCCACCCTCCAGGAACCCTGCATGTTCATCTATCTGGAAGCTCTCTGGACCCAGTCCTCTTGGGTTTTTAAGGGCCATGTTGCTTCCAGTGTCTGGGGAAGGACCTCTATGAACTGAGGGTCTTACAACCCATAGTCAGAAAGGGAGGGGAATATTAGAGCCCTGCCTTAAAGCAGGTGAAATGAGGGAAGGAGCAGGTTAGAGAGAGGTTTCTTGAGACTCAACACACCCATTGTTATAATAAGAGACTGTTACAAGGGCTATGGGAGTTACGTGCCAGGAACCATGCATGAAAACCAATATATTTTAATATATTAGAACACCACAGGAAACTATTTCTGCATGAGGGAGAAATAATTTAGGGGCTAAACTAGGGAAATAACAATAGGAAGGGAGGGAGGGCACAGCCTGAGAAGTATCTAGGAGGTAGAATTGATGGACTTGGCTCAGCTGTGGATGCGAGAAGCTGGGTGGGTGAGCAGGGGAGTGAAGGACGACTCATGACTTCCAGCTTGAGCAATGGAGTGAAGGGCTGAGGCCAGTGGTCCCCTGATACAATGGGAACAATGCATAATAGAGCTCTAATTGAATCCTGGCTCTGTCAACTACTTAATACTATGGCCTCCTACAAGTAAAGTTAATGTCTTGGAGCCTTACTTTCTTTATCTGAAAATGGGACACTAATACCCCCTTTCTTGCATGTATAAAGCAACCAGCTTCTAGTCTGTGCTTAAGAAGCAGGAATTATTGCTACTGTGATAGAGAACACAGAAGGAAAAATCACTTTGCAAAGGAAAATTAGTTTCGTTTTAGAAACTTTTTGCTTGAGGTGACTTAGGAAGCCACAGGGAGGTGTCCAGGAGGGCATGAGGAATATCAATATGGAACTCAGGAGAAAGATCTGGACTGGAGAGAGGTCTGGGGACCACCATCCTTTAGGAACAAGACCAAGGCCAGGAAGTACATGAGAACCACCAGAGAGAGTGTGGAGAGAGAGGAGAGCCTAAGAGAGGGTCTTGGGGACATCAGTATTTAGCAGCTGGGGAGGGGTGGCATTGTTTTGGATCTTGCAGTGCTGAGGAATCAGGAGGTGTGTACTGCAATCAGAAGACATGGACTTCAGTCTCAGCTGCATTGCTTACTCGCTGTGTGATCCTGGGCAATGCCTGTAACCTCTCTAAGCCTGTGTTCTCACCTGTAAATAGAAATGCTCCTGTTCATGTCTACCACAGGAAGCTTTGGTCTTGAGGCCAAGGTATATGAGTTGTTTTTTAAGTTTGAGAGGCTTATATACGAAGTAGTTCCATATGGTCATTTCCTCCCTCAGATTGAATTAGCCTGCATCTAAAAACAAGGCCACTTTAAAAGAGTCTTTATGACCCTGGCCTCTCCTCTCGGCAGAAATTCCAACTTCTTCAAATCCGTCTGGGCAGCTTTGGGGTTCCTGGATAGAAGGTATAGTACTTAGTGCCCAGGAGTCTATTTGGCTCTAAGGGCCCTAAGCCCTTACTGAGGAAAACTGGCCTCTACACAGCCCTTTACATTCTCTCCACTTAACCCCACACCCTGGCTACACCTGGTGGGCCAAGAGGTGGGGTCTGCTCCCAGGGCAACTAAGCAGCCAGCTCCTCTCCCAGCTCCACTCAGGGTCCTGCACTGGAGCCTCTCCCTCTCTCCTGGATGGGCATTTAGACTCAGGTATACTCAGAGGGAGCCCAGTAACTGATGTGGGTGGGAGCCTTGGGATCAGAGAGTCTGGGTAGCTCCCAGAGCCTCTCATAGCCACAGGGGGTGGGGGTGCATTCTCTTCCCAGCTCCTTCTTGGTCCCTCCTGCAAAGTCTCCTGATAGCTCACCTTATGGATTCTCCAAGCACTTCTAAATTCCTGCTGAAGATAGTTTGTGTGAGCAGAATTTCATTCCTGCACAGTGTGACTCTAGGGTTATTGGGCTGGACTGACCAGGGCTCATGCTATGCTAGGATAGGACACAGGCAGCACCCAAGCTAAGTCAGTCCCTACATTCCTGGCGCTAGAGGGTGCTATCTTGTTTAGCTATTTTTCTTAGTTTTGTTTTAGCCTTTGAGTGGAGGGGTCAGTCTGCTGCATTTATATTTCTCAGAGTGGACAGTAAAAATTACAGAAATATGATTGTAGAAAGGAAGGCCAGGTCTGTGCAACCAGTTGTCCAGTTTTCCCTCTGTAGGGAGGGAGTCCCCAGGCTCAAGCTCTGGAGTTGGCCTGGAATAGGATTTGGGAATGTGCATTTTAGTAAGCATTTGAATGTTAGTGGCATGAGTGTTCCTAAGGCTGGACTTGGAGAACAACAAATAGGTTTTTTTGTTTCCTTTTCCTATCTTTCCTTTAACATGTGTCTGCTGACGCTCACTCATGGTGGCATTGTCTCTCCTGCGCCTGCTGATCTGTGAGTGTGGATATGTATTCGTTAGATCTTCTTCAGTGGGAATCTTCCAGGCTTATCTTGGAGTTGTACTCTTTAGGGGAGATTGGCACCTGCTTCTTCCAAGAGCCAGAGGGCCCTGCCAACTTGGAACCACTTAGACTTATTTCCAGTGTTCTGACTTAATGAAAGAGTCTTAGATTTGGGTCCCTCCCTCACTATAGGCCCAGTAGTTATTATCTAGATCATGGCACTTGTACTGTAATTGCTCTTAGGGTAACTCTGTTCCTCCCTGATCACTCTGCTTCCAGATCTAATTTCTACTTATAGTTTGCTCCTTTTTGTGGCAAGGAGGCCCTTGATGATTTCTTTTCTTTCCTACAATTCCCACATTGCATCAGTAAATATATTTTATCCAGGGGTGTAATACTAGGATGTATACTGTGGCTGTTTTGCAGTAGAAAGGCCCACCAGCATATTTGGTCCAAAATGCTACCAGTGGAAGGTGGTAGTGGAAGTCTTTTTTAAAACAATGTTGATGTTCTTATGTCTATGAGATAAAGTGTAACACATCTATTGTGGGAGAGTTATTCATGAAGCATATGCAGTTTGGCATTCTATACTGTAGGAGTGTAAGTGCTGGTGTGTGGCACTGTGCTCTGCTCTGAATGTCTATTTGAGGCCCAACAAGAAAAAAGTGGGCCATGGCAAATGCAACAATTCCACTTGTGTCTGCACCTACCTTTTGCCTCACTCTTGTTTCAGTGAAAGAGGTGTCTCTCCTGTTTCAAAGCCCAGCTTCACACTGTGGGTTTTGATCCCATCCTTCTAATCCTCTCAAGGACCTTGCTCCATTGGAATCCTTCCTCTGCTGTACCATCAATTTCTCCCCCTCAGGCAGAGAGTTCCCATCTCAATGTGTTCTGTTTCCCAACTTTAAAAATACCACACTTGACCCAACCAACAAGAACTCCCTTTTTAACTCCCCTTTAGAACAACAAAAAGAACCAAATCCCTCAAAATGTGTGCATGCATGCCACCTTCACCTCTTCATTTTCCATTTGAATTTGTTTTTGCTTTCTATTTTTAGCAAAGTCACTCACTCACACTTTATTATTGTTTTTTATTTGCATACATTTTAAAGACTCAAGTAGTTCTATAAGATTTGCTAGGAAGAATAACAGTCCCCTGTTCAGCTTCCCCCGTTAGAGACAACTACATATAACTCTTTTAGCTGCATTTTCTTCTTGGCACTCAGCTCCCCATTTCTAGATAAAATGCTAGTATTATTGTACTTCTTGTTCTCTCAGTTATGAGCAGTATCTGCTGACTTTCCCTCCCCACAGCACACACACATACACTCTTCCCATCCTACCCCCCCCCGTATGGTTACATCATAATTTTGCTTGGTTCAATACTTAATGTTTATCTTATTTTGATTATACAATGATATTGAGAGCTGAGCCATGTAGTAAACCTAGACTAATTTTTCTTTCCTATACAACTTTTAGTTTTCCTTGGAAATAACTTTTTTTTTTTAATTTTGAGACAGAGTATCACTATGTCGCCCTTGGTTAGAGTGCTGTGGCGTCACAGCTCACAGCAACCTCCAACTCCTGGGCTTAAGTGATTCTCTTGCCTCAGCCTCCCAAGTAGCTGGGACTACCGGCGCCCACCACAATGCCTGGCTATTTTTTGGTTTTAGTTGTCATTGTTGTTTGGCAGGCCTGGGCTGGGTTTGAATCTTCCAGCTCTGGTGTATGTGGCTGGCACCCTAGCCATTGAGCTAAGGGCGCCGAGCCAGGAATAACTTTTTTATTTGCTTAGTTTCCTGTTGTACTAATTACTAGTTCAATTTCCAGCTGCCACCCTTTAACTCTCCTCTAAAAATGTCTACATTTATGCTATCAGTTTTATCCTGTTTAAGAAATCTCTTGCAGAGCTTTTGACTTTCTCCAGTTTGGGCCATCTCCAATCTTCCCTCCAACACTTGTGTAGCACTGTCTCATCCTCCTGACAATCATCCTGGAGATTCCCTTCATCTTTTTCCAGCTCTTCCTCGCCTTGGGCTCCAAGCTTTTCTTTCCTAACATAAGGTAAAATTTTGAGGCCTAGCAAATAAAATTCTGACTTTTCACTTAATTGATGGTTGGACTGTAATAAAACATCTAGGTTTAAAATAATTTATTCAGAATTTTAAAGATCATGTTCCACTATATTTTCACTTCCAGTGTCATGATTGAGAAGTCTGAAAGACATTATGATTCTTTTCTTAAATTAAAAAAAATTAATTTAGAGATGGGGTCTTGCTGTGTTTCCCAGGCTGTATTTGAACTTTTGGGCTCAAGGTATTCTCCCACCTCAGCTTCCAAGGTAGGTGGAACTACAGGTACCTGCCACCATACCTGGCCAGCATTCTGATTATTAATCCTCTCTGTGTGACCTATTTTTCTCTTTAGAAACCTGTAAGATCTTTTCTTTGCTCCTAGTGTTATGAAATTTTATGTTGGTATGCTTTTGGGAAGGTCTACATTCACCCATTTTTGACAGTTCAATTCTAGAAAACTTTCTTTAATTATTTCATCGATGATTTCCTCCCCTCTGTGTCTCTTACCTCTTTCTGGATTTCTATTATTTTGGCGTTGGACCTCCTTGATTGATCCTTTGATTTTCTTTTCTATATTCTCACTCTTTGATTTCTGGCTTTCTTTAAACCTCAGTTTTATTTTTCTAGCCCTTCTATTACTTTGTCACTTCCATCATCATATATGTATTTTCTAAGGGCTTTTTATTGTTGCTGTTGATTGTTCTCCAAGGTCCTATGTTACCTGCATTCTGTTCTTCTTATGGCTGCAATATTTCCTCTAATCTCTTTGAGGATATTAAATATAGTTTGGCGGAGTTTTCATTCTCTTGTATAGTCTATTTTCTCCAAGTAGCTCTTTTACCTTAAAAGCTTTCTTCACATATGCTTTAAGCTTGTTGTCCACTTATTCAGAATTTTGACTGAATACTTGACAGTGGAGATCAAAAAGCTGATTAGAAGCCTTGTTTGCATGAGTGGAAGGAAGTCTCAGGAGTGTCACAGTAGGGCAATCTGGCTCAACTATTTCCTTGGGTAGCCCTGATGTAAGTATCTTTAAGGCCTTTCCTCTGGACTGGTTAGATTTCCAAAAGAATCTTCCCTGAAGGTGAGGAGAAGGAAGAAGCCTGAGTGTCTTAGCACAAGAAAGCCTGCAGCCTCTTACTCTTCCTACCTGGCACCCTAGTCAATGGATTCATTAGTCATTTCCAGAGAACAAATCCGTTCTCTGCCAGGATAGGGGAAGGGCAGTTAAAAGACTTTTGGGAGGAGGGTAAGAGTTCTGCAATATAATTCCTGTTTAAATTGCTTGCAACCAATTCTCCTTATTTTAATGCCAATTCCTACACTTTTGCCTTACCTTCCCCCTTTAAAGTTTACTGGTGCCACCAATTCCTGAGACTCTGAAGGATTTTGAGGTGCAACTAGTGTTGGTTTTAAGTTTCCTCCTTACTGACTTAAGATCCTAAGATTCTGCTTTCTTTAGTCTGCTAAATAGTTAAAACTTATCCCAGTGGTTTCTAGCTTTCAGAATTTTGTGGCTGTTTTGCCCTCTCCCCTTCTTCTCATCCTTATGAAGTTAGGTTGAAGACAGTCACTTTGGGGGTGATTTGTGGGGTTTTAAGAACTCTTTAACCCACTCACTCTGGCTCTGACTCCACCCCTGCACTCTTATCACTCTTCCCAAGTTCATCAGTGACCGTCATGTTCTCAAATCCAATGGGCTGTTTTTCATCCTCTACTCAACACCCTTTAATCAAAAGGGAATACCCTTTTTCAGATAGATTGTCTTCTTTTTGCTTCTATAACACCACATCTTTTTAGTTTGTCTCCTATTTGATTTCTTCTTCCCATTTTTGTTTACAAGTTCATTTTCTTCTACCAGTCCTCTGAAGAGCAGTTTCCTCAAAGTATGATCTCAGGCCATCCTTTTTCTGTCTCTATGTACGCACGGCTCTCTCCCTAAGGAGCCCCACATTTTTGTTCACAGCTCAGACACTGATTTTCTTTGATTTCCTGTCTTCTCTGTCCAATTCTCCACTTGTCTCCCAGTCATATTTAACTCAAAGTATCCATAAATCTTGACATTTTTCTTTATAATTTATTACTTATTAAGTCCTTCTTACCTACCCAAGACACGCAAGCAAAAATCAGAAAATCATTCTTGTTTTCTCCCTCTTTCTTACTCCTGCCAGCCAAACAATCAGCAAACTTTTGTGACTCTGCCTCCATAATGTGTCCTGAATTTATCCATTTTTTTTCTTCTTCATTGCCAACACCTTAGTTTAGAAACCACAGCCATCTTTTGCCTCGTCTATTACAACAATCTCCAAAACTGATCTCCCTTCTTTTTCTCCTGGCTGCCTAAAATCAGTTCTTGATATAAATGATCTTTTAAAAACTGAAAACCAGATTATTCCCTTTTCTCATAAAAATACCTTTCATTGCTCTTAAAACAAAATCCAAACCCATTACCATGGTCTGCCCAGACACCATGACCTTTCTGCTGGGCACCCTTGTTACTTCCCGGGTGCCTCCACTTCTGGGTACCATAGTCTCCTGCTAGGACATGGAGCCCTAGAGTTGCCGCAAACATCTCTCTCCTATTTTTGCGCATGTGCCATCAGTGCCAGTAGAGTGAAATTCTGTGCCCCAATGATAAAGAGCTTTGAGTGAAATTATTTTCTAAGTTTTGTTTACAGCCTCCTCCTTTCTGTAGGATTTGGGCACAAGTTCATGGAGAAAGGAGTCTGCAGACTGGCGGCACAGGTCGGGCAGGAAGTGAATGTGAGCATCCAGAACCAGGCTGCACTAGGAACCTTCCCCCTTCTGACAGCTGAGGCCTTGCTCTGTGGGCAAGCCTGGTTTCCCTCTATCTTTTGAGCAAAAGGAGCCCACCTGAGCATTTGTCCAGATATATTTAGAGATATTTGAACAATTTTAGCTTCAACCTGTTCCCTACCACCATCATCTGCTTTCCTTTAATTCTCTAATCACCACCTTTTTCCTGCATATGCATGCATTCTTGAGGGACAAAAAAATATAGTCAGTCCCCATTTTATAAATGAGATAGGTTCTATAGGTTTGTTCTTAGCTTGCACTTGCATTTAACAGGTACATTTACCTATTACCTGTAGTGGTCTCCATTCATAAATGTGAGTTATACATAAGTCAGATGCTCGTAACTTAGGAGCTGCCTGTACGCTATTCTCTCTAATACAGGCTTATTCAGTAAGGAGTTCTAGTCCTTCTTGAGGTGCTTTGATAAGAGTGAAAATACCTGCTTTCTGACCTGAGTGATAGCAGCACTTCATTGCGAGCTGGTAGCCAAGGATTTGAAATGTATATCAGCTAATTCAACCTTATGAGAGAAGTATCAGGAGATAATTTAAACATTCTACCAGCCCACGCATAATTTTTACTAGCTCATCTCTCCCCAGTGCTGCCAGGGTAACACCCCATGCAACATAAATAATAAACAAAATCCAATTACCATTCTTATATTCATGGCTTGTGCCTGGATTTGCTCATATGACTGTTTATGAGGGAGTTCTAAACTGTGGAGGGCGTATTTTCACCCTATTTTCAGTAACTGTTCTATTTTCTGAATTCTGAATAGGATTACTCACAGCATAGACACTGTTGGAACTGGAAAATTTCTCTCAAGTCCTTAATAATTCTTTTCCTCCCATGAACTACAGGAAAGAGCATGAAGCTTCCCCACAAGGGGGTTGTCCTTTAAAAGGACCTCACATTTTCCACCTGGGCCTGTGGCATAAGTTGCTCGTTAGACACTTGCCGATAGCAAGCCCCATGGGGACAATTCTACAATGGGAGGTTGGCACTGGGACCAAGAGCATGGACTTTGGTGTCAGGTACCCTGGGTTTAAATCCTACATTCGGTGTTTGTGGATGACATTAGACAAATCACTTAACCGTCCTAAATCTCAGTGTTCTCCTTATGAAAATGGAACTCTTAATGGTACCTAGCTCCTAGCATGACTGTGATGGTTACATGAGATAATCCACATTCAAAGTGCTTAGTATACAGGGTCTAGGACAGCAGTTCTCAACCTGTCAGTGGTGACCCCTTTGGGAGTCAAACGACCCTTTCATAGGGGTCGCCCAAGACCATCCTGCATATCAGATATTTACATTACGATTCGCAACAGTAGCAAAATTACAGTTATGAAGTAGCATTGAAAATAATTTTATGGTTGGCGGTTACCACAACATGAGGAACTGTATTAAAGGGTTGCGGTATTATGAAGGTTGAGAACCACTGGTCTAGGACATGTAAGTGCTCTATAAATACTAACTTTTTTGTCACTGGAGTTGGACAGGAAGACTGTTGCCTCCCTCCCAATGTACTTGTTCCCACTTGTGCACCACAGGTGCATCTGAGTCATTGTATCAGAAAGGGCGAGCTGGCAGGGATGGACACCCCCGGGAATCCACTCAGTTTATACACTTGCCTCCAGGTGCAAAATGCAGCCGCATCTGTGCAGAAACCCTGCCTGCGAGTTCTGCCTCTCCGGCTAGAGGTGGAGATGCAGAGAGAGAGGCCTTCACGCTTCCAGACACCGTCGGGCTGCCTTAGCTTGTCTCTATCCTTTGTCTTGCTCTGAGGACGCCAGGACCTCAAGGACACTGTCAGTGAACATGTAAGGTCGGTTTTGCAATGTCAAAGGCAGGTCAGAAAGAAGACTGTCCCGAGTTAGTCAAGGAGAAACAATCACACGAATAAAACATTTTTAAAGATTAAAATCCTAGCTACCATCTGGTGCACACTGGCCATGTGTTAAACACCCTCCCTGTACTGCCTCCCCCCAAACACTGTGAAGTAGGTATTATGGTTATTTGAACACAGGTTTATTTGAGGAAAAAGAATACAATAATCATTCTAATCCTTGATTTAAGCCGAATCAACCCACCCCAGCAGGTAGCATATGAAGAGCTTCATGCATAGGGACAACTTGGGCCTTCAAAATGCCCCACAAGCTGCCTGTGCTGCTTTTGCGTCAGCTCCCGAGCTGTCAGGTCCCTCAGTGTTTTTGCTGGGTAATTACAATAAAAGACCTGATTGTCTGTCCTGCTCATTTTTCCCTCTTTCCTCTATTTACTATAATCAGGAAGTCATGTTTTTCATTGTATTCCTCTGTTGACTGAAGATTAGCCAAAAGCAAATGGAGCCTTATTTGCACATTCGTGCAATGGGGACAGGATTGAGAGGTGGCCTGACTTCCCGGCTCTCATCTGCTCTCTTCTATATCTGTATCTTATCTGACAAAGCATCAACCATAATAGCAGCAACCAACATGGCCTTCACGGAGTAAATGACTGTGGTTGCTCTCCCTTATCTGGGAAATGGTGAGAAAAATTTGCCATCTGCTCCCTTGAGCTTTGACGTGGTGTGGGACAATTAACAGCCTGCCCCATCCTAACAATAGATTGAACAAAAAAAGGACTTGTTTTCTGCTCTTACTCAGTAGGCAGGACACATTTTGCAAAGGGAAGTGAGTAAGATAGACCACATCTCTTTGATGATTGCAAGTCCAGGTTAATTATGATATAGTTAAGCCAACAGCAAACAAAAAGGTTCCAAACATGCTTTCTTTTCTTTCAGGGAAAGAATCTCAATTATCTGGCCTACTTTGTGCTGCATGAACTTTTCTGACAACCTTCCAGAGCTCCAGGAAGCAGTGTGCCTCCACGCTCTAGGCCATGGACAGGGTAAAGAGAACATTCTGATCCACTCCTCCAGCTCTGCCTTAGAAACCCAAGCTCTGCACTCCTGGGCATGGGAAACTAGCAATCTTCTGCCAAAAGCGTTGGCCAGAATCTGTTCTATTTCAGTTCCTCTCTTTTCATCAGGTTATATTCTTACAGGCGCCTGCTGATTCCCACATTACCCCTAAGATTCACTCTCTGTGTTCTTCCAAAATTCATAGGTGGAAACTTAATCCCCAATGTGATAGTATTAAGAGGTGGGACTTTTGGAGAAGTAAGAATGGAGCCATCATGAATGGCATTAGAACCTTATGAAGAGACTGAAGGGAGATAGATAGCCCTTCTATATCACGTGTCACTTCTGACACTTCTTGTCAGGGCCCAGGACTGGCCAGGTCTCAAGGCCCACTTAACTAGGCTCTGGACGTGGGCCGCTAAGTTACCTTGCTCTGGTACGGTTTCTCTTGGATGCCTGAGGGCTATCTACTTCAGCAGGAGAGAGGGAGAGAGAGAGAGTCTTAGAGAGAGTAAAGCAGTCTTCTTAGAGAGATAGATCTTAGTCTTTGGCAGAGCTTGGTAATCTTCAGCAGAGACTCCGTGCTGGCGTTCTGCAGGCAGGAGAGGAGACAGTCAGAGTAAGCAGGATAGAATGCGCATGCTCCTGACTGCCTTCTCCTCCAGCCTAATATAAGGTTGATCTCGTACCTCGCAACACCACAGGTGCAGAGACTGCCAATTCACAACTGCTCTCATCTCGTGAGCTCTCATGCTTGTTAGGAGAGCCAAATCCCTCTCCATGCCCTTTCCACCCAGGTGTTCCATTATTGAGCTATACAGGTATTTCTTATAA
>CAUYRH010140231.1:0-44904 GCA_963574655.1 Perodicticus potto
CATCTGTACCCTTCTAAGATGCCCTGTAGGTGTGGTCCCACCAATTACTCTCCCTCTACCCATCCTCCCTCCTCTTCTCCCCTCCCTTGCCCCTTTCCCCATATTCTTGTGCTATAGTTGGGCTTCATATGAAAGCTATAATTTAGTTTCATAGTAGGGCTGAGTACATTGGATACTTTTTCTTCCATTCTTGAGATACTTTGCTAAGAAGAATATGTTCCTGCTCCATCCATGCAAACATGAAAGAGGTAAAGTCTCCATCTTTCTTTAAGGATGCATAATATTCCATGGTGTACTTATACCACAATATATTAATCCATTTGTGGGACAATGGGCACTTGGGCTTCTTCCATGACTTCCACGACCAGGTTAGTTTTGAATTTATGAAGAGTAGGTGTCTTTTAAGCCTACTAATTTAAGAATGCAATAAAATACACCATTATTTGTTAGAATAGTTAATGGTTGTAGATGCTTATTGCATTCTTAAATTAGTAGGCTTAAAAGACACCTACTCTTCATAAATTCAAAACTAACCTGGTACTTTAAAAAAATTCTTTTGAAAGTTTGAAGTAAAGACAATAGCTTTAATATCTTGTGTGAGTTCTGTTTATTATTACTTCTTTATTCCTGTCTGGAACTGATTTACTATTCACTATTCCAGGCAAAAATATCAATGACAACATACGGTAATATATATATGTATAATATATAATTTAATCATTGATAATTCATTTATTATTCCTTCTTCCCCTAGCACCTGGCATCCACTAATCTACTTTCTATCTCTGGATTTGCCTATGCTACACATTTCTTACAAGTGGAATTATATAATATGGGGACTTTTATATCTGGCTATACATTTATATGTTGACTTAGTATAATATTTTCAAGGTACATCCATGTTGTGACAAGTATCAGTACTTTATTTCTTTTACTATTAGTAGTGTTCCACTGAATGGATATGCCACATATATTTATCCATTCATTAGGTGATGGACATTTGGGTGGTTTCTGTGTCTTGTGAGTTATATTTTTATTTTATTTTTTTATACTAACCAACCTTTTTTTTTATTAAATCATAGCTGTGTACATTAGAGTTATATTTTTAAATATATATTTTTCAGTATTGCACATATATATTTAGAGTTGTGTGTTTATACATCCTGTACTTTAAATTAGGTTGATATTATAATTGTCTCTGTTTAACAAAATTGCTTGGTTTTCACTGTTGTGCTTTGTGCTGGATCCCTTTTCCTTTTTACCCCATTGAAATTCTTATTTCTAACAAAACATTTGGATATCATGAGATTATTACAATGTTAAGCAAAACAATGTTTAAGTTATTATTTTAATACTTTATTTTAGGAGTAGCTTAACAACCCATACATATACAGTAGAGCCTCCATAGTTGACCACCTTCCTACATTGACCACTTCTTTAAGTGGACCTGATTTTCACAGACTAGATACACACCATATGTGCTCATTGTACAGTAGGCCTAGTTCCTTATGTTGACCACCTCTGTATGTTGACTAGTTTGTTACAGTCCCTTGAGTGATCAACTTACAGAGGTTCACTACTGCATGCTTTATGATATTAATTATGTTTTTATGTAATTAAAATAATATGTCAGCCCATAGTTCAATAAAAGTCACTAGTCTGCTTTATCAATTTAATCTCTGGTTTATGTTTTCTATAGTTGATTTTACTGTGTCTCCCTACCCCACTAGATCCACAAGAAGGCACCGTGGTGGTTCTCCCTCCAGACTCTCAGCAACGCTTGGTTCAGCTTGTGTATTTTATACCCAGTCTCCCTGCTGATTTGCTTTCTCGGTTGAGTCGTTGCTGTGTTATGGGAAGACTCAGTTCAAGTTTGGTTGCCATGCTTATCGGGATACTGCACATGAGGTAGCATGCTCAAGTGAGCTGTATTTTAAGTGTATGATCTTTTCCCCTCCTTTTACTGGTAATTTGTTACATAAGGAAGGGTATTAAAGTCACATACTGCCACTACCTTTGTTCCTAATGCAACATTGCATCTCTGTTGATATTACTAGATGGAACAAGTTCACTAGAGTAAGACTTTCAAGTTGTTATAGTGATGTTTTTTTTTTAAAGACAGAGTCTTTGTCTCTTGGGCTAGAGTGCAGTGGTATGATCAAAGCTTACTGCAACTCAAGTGATCCTCCGCCTTCAGCCTCCTGAGTAGCTAGGACTACAGGCATATGCCACTGTACCTGCCTAATTTTTTAAATTTTTGGAGAGATGGATGGGTCTTGGCTATGTTGCCCAGACTGGTCTTGAACTCCTGACCTTTAGTGATCCTCCCATCTTGGCCTCCAAAAGTGTTAAGATTGATCATAGGCATGAGCCTTAGCTCCTGGAATTTACCCTTTGATATTCTCCAGAATTTTCTCATCATCCCAAACTGAAATTCCATCCATTAACTAACTTTCTGTTCCCCCCACCCCCACTTTTAGTAACTACAATTCCATTCTGTCTCTGGTATTGACTATTATAGATACCTTATACAAATAAAATCCTATCTTTTTGTGTCTGGCTTTGTATTTAGCCTGTCATGTCTTTGCGGTTCATTATATTGTAGTATGTATCAATTTTATTCTTTTTAAGACTATAATATTCTATCACACACACTGCATTTTGTTTATTCATCTGTTGGTGAACATTTGAGATTTTTCCACCTTTTGGCTATTGAGAATAATGCTTTTACAAATAAGGCTTTTTATGACATTGGTGTAGAAATATGTCTTTAAGACCTTGCTTTCAGGCTGTATATCCAGAAGTGGAATTGCTGAAACATAAAGTGATTCTGATTTTTGAGGAACCTCCTTACCATTTTCCATTGTGGCTGTCCCACCTTAATCTGAAAGTTTTTGTATTGCCAGTGTTGGAAGTATCCTCAAGCTCTTCATGTTTATATCTTGTATCTTCCGTTATAGTATTCACCTGTTTTTATTATTGGTTGTGCCTCATGGGCATGATCTGATGTGGTTTCAGGCAAAAATTGAAATCTAGGTTATAGCTGAAAAATTTTACTGAAGTCTCATTTTCTTCTACAGATCCCCTATCCCAGATAAGTAGGAGCAGCTCAGTCTCTTTTCTTTGCAGTTTCTTCATACCAGTGTAGGATAAGTACTTGACCCCAGTTTAGTGTGCTTTATAACTGATGGTAATCTTTTTTAGCAGAAGAGAACTATTTGCAATATTTTGTTTATATGTGGAAATTCAAGGTTTATTTCTTCTGTGTGTTTGTGCATTAGAGTGTTTTGGTCATATTTTAAGTATTTTTTAACATTGATTAGTTTCTTAAGTTTTTCTTCCTTAGAAATAAAAATAATTCTGGGCCAGGTGTGGTGGTTCATGTCTATAATCTCAGCACTCTGGAAGGCTGAGGCAGTAGATTACTTGAGCTTAGAAGTTCAAGACCAGCCTGGGCAAGAGTGGGACCCCATCTCTAAAAATAGCTGGGCTTTGTGGTGGGTGCCTGTGGAGGCTTAAGGCAAGAGGATTGCTTGAGCCCAAGAGTTTGAGATTGCTGTGAGCTATGCTGATGCCATGGCACTCTACCCAGGGTGATTGAGATTCTGTCTCAAACAAAAAGAAGAAAAAGAAGAAATAAAAACAATTCTGCACTTTGCTTAGTGTAATTACGCATTTATTTAATGCTAAGCTTTTATTTATTTATTTATTTATTGGTTGCAGTTGTTGTTTTAAATGGCCCGGGTCGGGTTCCAACCCGCCAGCCTCAGTGTATGTGGCTAGTGTCCTACCCATTGAGCTATGGGTGCTGCCAATGCTAGGCTTCTAAAATGAGATATTACTACTTGTAACTTACGTAGTTTTGTATTTATTAACTTCCAGTAGAGGGCACTCTGTTCTTATTAATGTTCAGTTAAAATCACCTTTTGAACATTTCTTGAAAGTAATTCTTCATAGAAACTGCATTTAATATCCTTTACCAACATTAGTTTTGATTCACTTATGCTTAATAACTTTTGTCAAGCATATTTTCTAAAATCTTGCCTTTTCTACTTTTTTCCTTTTGTGGAGATTTATGGTGACAGAAATATATTAATTTACAAACACTGATAATAGAGGCTCATAATCATTAAATTAAAAGCAGATTGTCATTGTAGGTTAAAAGTCCACCAAATTAAGTTTTGTTTTTTACTATTTGTAGAGTCCATTAGTAGACTTCTTTCTCTGTGGGTGTTTTGTTCCTATTTAAAGTAATATCTTTTTTAAATAACTAGGACTTTTCAGCTGTCTTGAACCAATGGTATTTATCACTTTTTATAGGCTCAGAATTTAGAACTAATGCTTTCTTCATTCAGATATGTTGGGTTACTTTATAGCTTTGGTTTTCTCCTTAGAATACTTCTCCTCCTTGACCATAACTGTTAACTGTTGCTAGATTAATTTTCCTAAAAAATTTCTTTACTCTTGGGTGGTGCCTGTGGCTCAGTGAGTAGGGCCCTGGCCCCATATACCGAGGGTGGCGGGTTCGACCCTGGACCCAGCCAAACTGCAACAACGAAAAAAAATTTCTTTACTCGTTTCTGATTTTTATTTGGTATATTAATTGGCCTGTGAGATTAAGTTCAACTTAGTTTTGGTGGTTCTGTAAAGTTCAACCTAATTTATATAGTTTTTATGTCCTGCTGCTCTCTCTATTAGAAATGTTTACCTAAGCAAGGTGTTCCATGTGTGAAAATCCCATTAGAAATTGTTCATGTTTATTTTCCCTTGGCTTTTTGTTTTTGAAACAAGTCTCAGTCTATCACACTGGTTAGAGTGCTGAGGCGTCATCATAGCTCATAACAACCTCAAACTCTTGGACACAAGTAATCCTCTTGCCTCAGCCTCCCAGGTAGCTGGGACTACAGGTGCCTGCTGCCATCCCCAGCTATTTTTTCTATTTTGAGTACAGACCCTAGGGTCTCACTCTTGATCAGCTTGGTCTAGAACTCCTGAGCTCAAGCAATCCTATCATCTCAGCCTCCCAGAGTGCTAGGATTACAGGCGTGACCCACTGCATCTGGCCTTCGCTTGTTTTTTATTTTTTATTTTATTTATTTATTTATTTTGAGACAGAGCCTCAAGCTGTCACCCTGGATAGAGTGCTGTGGCATCACAGCTCACAGCAACCTCCAATTCCTGGGCTCAAGCGAGTCTCTTGCCTCCACCTCCCAAGCAGCTGGGACTACAGGCACCCGCCACAATGCCCGGCCATTTTTTGGTTGCAGCCTTCGTTGTTTGGCGGGCCCGGGCTGGATTCGAACCCGCCAGCTCAGTTGTACGTGGCTGGCGCCTTAGCCCGTTGAGCCACAGGCGTCGAGCCCTTCGCTTGTTTTTTAAAAAGTGTACTTAGATTTGTTCCTACCGTTTTACCAGCCACTTATATAATTACTTAGAATTTGACTTTTTCATCATACTGTTCTACTTGTGTTGTTCCATACTCACATCCAATGGTCTTTTCTCAGTTTACCCCTCTACCTCTGGTTTATTTATAGTTGGAGAACATAAAGCTTAAATGTGAAAAGGTAATCTATAATGTGAAATTAAAATCTCTAAGGAGGGCAAGATTGACTTGGATAAAGAATTTGGTGTGGGTTGTGAGTTGGGTGACTATATGACCTGGTCTGCCAGAAATAGTTGCAGTTTACTCCTGTCCTAGCAGAATTACTAATAGCACCCCCTTTTCCTCTCAGACGTGTTCTGGCTTGGACAGTATAGGTATATATGGTGTTCATAATTTTAAAGACAATGTGATACATTGCTTGTCATTTGTCCCCATTAGACTACTGAATAGATTTGCAATTCTTTTTAGCCACTGGATGGCACAATTGCTTCCTGTTTTCACTGGGTTCAGTGGGATATTAGTTTGTTTTCTGCCCATTGTCTTGTTCTCCTTTCTTTTGAGCATCTATGGCCTTTTATAACCTCCTTACCTTATGATCCTGCCTCCAAAGACCTTTGGTTATCACCTGGCAGTGGCACTCAGAAGAGTTTTCATTATTTTAACTCTTCCCCAAGCTTAAGAATATTAATAAATAAATGCAAGTATTATAACAATAAAAAATTACTAAGTGTGTGGAGGTGAATTAGAAATTCCTAATTTTGTCTGACATTTATTCAAATGCATATGATAAAATTTGTATTCTCAGCTTCTTGCATGTGATCATTCTGGTTGACATTTGCTCTTCCTAGCTTTACGCTGAAGGGAATTTTTATTTATGTTATTACTACTATTTTTTTTTCTGAAGGGAATTTTTAAAGGAGGCACTGGAAGCTTATAGCAAAAACCAAATAATCCTTGTATAATGAGTAAGCTGGTTTACATTTAGCTATTTCTTTGAGTCCTATGCCAGTAACTTAGCCTGCCCTATTGGGAAATAGACTTAGTTACAACTTGGCTAAGAATAGGAATACATGGTTATCTTATAGTGGCTTTAAAGAGAAGTTTTCTTTGCCTAATTAAGGTACTTTTGCTTAGGTAGGTAGGAAGCTGTAGCTTGTTTTATTTTAACTCATTTAATGAGGGTACGACTTTCTAAAAAACCAAATAGTAAATAAATATGTAGCAGCTGAACCTACTGTGGAAAAGCAAAATTTAATCTTGGCTTCTTGAAGTCTGATTTTCAAATGGGGGGGATTTTCTATTACATCATGTATATCTATCAAGTATGCTTTTTAATGAAACTTTACATAAATATGTTTGAATTTCAAATTTTTCTGTTATGGTACTTGAGTCCTTACATGTAAAATTGGAACAGTACACACTGTAGTTTTTATTTTAAGCTATTAAATCAGACTTGTTTTCAGAATAGAAAAATGATTATATACTATGTTATTTTCGAGTCTGTCAGGTCAGTTACTTTTGGTAATTCTCCCATTGTTTATTATAGATCATCATTTTCTGGGTGGAAGTATTCTATGAAAGACTGTTCGATGAGTGATGTGGACTACTTCAGCTTCTTGTTTTCCACACTTACAGGTAACCATATTCTTCTGCCAGGTTAAAAAAAAGGAAAACACCTAGTATGAAGAATAGTTCTTCTAAGATTTGCTGTCTTATCTGTTTGGTTCTCAGTTTGGAAGATGATAAATATTCTATCTTGGAATGATTTTTTACTATGATTAATAAGTGGAAATCTTTGAAGGAATGTTTGTACCCTACATTGTCAGGCTCCTGAGGCAGGAAGATGGATGGTTCATCTTTAAAGATCTCATAGTACAAGAACCAAATACTTGAGGATTATTTGAATGTCACGTGATTATGTTTTTATTTCCTTCATTGTCTTAATTGTTTAACTTTAATCTCATCATTATTTACAGTGAATTGTACCTAATTGGCTCTTTTCAAAATAGCCAGAGAGAATCTCATTGCATACTTTAACCTTCTGACTGGGAACAATGATGCCTTTGTATAAGATGTTCACTTGGTGTGAATGATGCTGAGTGCTCCACAGTCAAAGGGTTAAAAAAATTGATGAGCAGAATATTTATTTTTAAACATGTCTAAAATGTTCAACCTGATAAATAACATTAGATTTTGATTAGCTGTTCTCTACATTCTATTTGCCCTCAAAACAAAATTGCTAAGATGAGCAGAAATGGTTTAAGTAAGATGTATTAGTAAGTAGTATTGCTTTTGTTTTAAATGGTTATACTATTTCAGTATTTCCATTTTATACTTAGATGATGATAAGATTCTTTCAAATTATATGGAGGCTTGAAATTAGGAGAATTAGTTAATATGTTGTTAGAATCCAAAAAGAATATGACCGGTTCTAATACTAAGCTGGATCTAACAAGATAAATATTTCAAATGATAAATGTAAACTCTGCATATTTATTTGGTATTTTTGAATGTACGCCTCTGAGATGGGAGTGAGAGCCTTTATTTTTAATACTAGTAGTATCTGTCAAAGTTTTTAGTGATTTTAGAAAGCTCATTAGCAGTTAGTACTATGGTCTTAAACTACATGATGCCTCTAGGCTGTGCTTGTGCGCATAGATGATAATGATCTGAACCACAAAGCAGATAGCTAGGGGCCGGGCCATGTGAAGTGTTGATCATTTTGAAAGCCACCTTGCAGCAGGAACTTTGACAGGTTGTCTGTGTAGGTTAGGTCAAGTGTAATAGAGATGGTAAGGGAATCAAGTTTTGTTGAAGGCGCTACATATGTATTGTCAAAATTAAAAAAAAGACTTTTGGGGAATATCGCAGTTTTAAAACATTTGAAGGGCTATTATATAAGAATATAAAGTGGTATTTATTAAAGGAGTGTATTGCTTTTACTTGTTCATTTGCTTTTTAAAAATGTGTTGGAAAGGATATGCCTTTTACTTTTTTTAAAGTAAAATTGATAAAATCCTAACAGAAGGGGAAAACCTGTTTCTTGCTATATTATAGATTGGGTCAGGTCACATCCTTTCTGTATGTAATTACATGAATTTAACAGCTTCATTGTTATTTCATTTTTAAAAATACTGCATGAAATGCAGAAGCTTAGAGAAAAGGCAGCTTGAGGAAAGGTTTACTTGAAACATGTCATCTCTGTTTTTCAAAATTATCAAGAATATTACTGCTTTTGATATATTTATTTTTTCATTGGCTTTGTTACCTGCATTAGGGTTTTCAAAAGATGAATTGACTTGGCTTCAGAACCTTCGAGGAGTTCCTCATGTCATCCAGACGCAGCTTTCCCCTGTGCTTCTCTACCTTACAGACTTGGATCAATTTTTACATCATTGGGAAGTAACAGAGGTAATAGCACATATAAAAAGAAACTGGTAATTAAAATTCTGTTCATCAACCACCAGTAGTTACGATACATTAGAGTTTCCTGTGTGAGATGTTTTTAGAGCTATAGGGTGATACAAAACAGGATCTGTATTCTGAAAGCACTTATTGTATTTAATTTTGGATAAGAGATGGAAATTTATAAAGGGGAGTATTTTTCATTGTAAGTTATGTCATTAGAATAGAACAAATCAGCAGTTAGAATGATAAAGACAATTTTATTAGCATAGGATGGATCCATCTATTTAAAAGAGGGAAAGCTTCATGGAAGTGGAAGAATTTGATTTATTAAGGGATGAATGAGTAAGGTAGAAGTAGGAGTTAGTGTCCTTGAAGGTTACTTTTTAAACAAAAAATGATGCACCAGTTCCTTTGGTCTTAAGAATTAAAATATAAGGGCCAGGCATGGTGGCTCACACCTGTAATTTTAGCACTTTGGGAGGCTGAGGCGGGTAGATTACCTGAGCTCAGGAGTTCGAGACCAGTCTGAGCAAGAGTTAGACTCCTGTCTCTACTAAAAATAGAAAAACTGAGGCAAGAGGATCTCTTGAGCCTAAGAGTTTGAGGATGCCGTGAACTATGACGCTACAGCACTCTACTCAGTGTGACAAAGTGAGCCTTTGTCTCAAAAAAAGAAAATATAGGCCGGGCATGGTGGCTCACACCTGTAATTCTAGCAGTCTTGGAGACCGAGGTGTATAGATCCCTAGAGCTCACGAGTTTGACCCTAGTGGGCAAGAGTAAGACCCCAACTCTACTGAAAATAAAAAAACTAGTAGAAAAACTATACTAAAAATAGAAAAACTAGTCAATAGGCCCAGCTGTTTGGGAGACTGAGGCAAGAGGATTGCTTGAGCCCAAGAGTTTGAGGTGTGCTGTGAGCTATGATGATGCCACAACAGTCTATCCAGGATGACAGAGTGCCTCTGTCTTAAAAAACAAAAGCCAAAAAAAAAAACCAAAAAAGCCCAAACAATTAAAATATAGCTTATGAGAATTAAATTTGAAACTTTAATTCTTCTTTAGTTTTTGAAGTTCAGCTTACAAGTCTTAGATTTTAAAGTAAAGATAGTAAGTTTACAGGGGGACTTTGATTTATTTTTATTTCTTTTACAAAGTTAATTTAAATTTTGAAGTGTTTAAATAACCTTAGTATATTCTGTATTGGTAGTTACTTCAGTTTTCTGACAAACCTTCACAAATAATTAAAGCAAATCTTATAGCTGTTTCATAAATTAACTTATAGATAAGGTAAATCTTAATATCTTATGTTTTAATACTATTTAGTGAAACTTAACATTAAAACTATAAGTTTAAATTAATTACTATTTTAAAAAGTTATTTTATTTTTTTTTTAAGAGTCAGGGTCTCAATATATTGCCTAAACTGGTCTCAAATTCTTGGGCTCAAGGGATCATCCTGCCCCTGCCTCCCAGGTAGCTGGGACGACAAGTGCATACCACCACACCTGGCTGCTGACATATTTTAAATTGGAATCACAAGGCTGATCTTTTCCCTAATAGGCAAAATTGTCTTAGATGTTGTAAATACTTAAATACACAAAAATTTCATTTATAAGTTAATTAACTTCTAATCTTTATTTCTTAGAATTTTCCCTTGCATTAAAAGGTGCTTGTCAATAAGAACACAGTATATCCTGCTGAGTGATTTTGGTTTTAATCTTTTATACAAAATCTGAAGCTACTTTCTCCGCTGGCTGATATGTGTGTGTGTGTGTTTGTGTGTGTGTGTATATATGTGTGTCTGTGTGTGTATATATGTGTGTGTGTTTGTGTGTATGTATGTATGTGTATATATATATATATATATATATATATATATATATTTCTTTTTTAGACAGAGCCTCAAGCTGTCACCCCAGGTAGAGTGCTGTGCAGCTCACAGCAACCTCCAATTCCTGGGCTCAAGCGTGTCTCCTGCCTCCGCCTCCCAAGTAGCTGGGATTACAGGCACCTGTCACAACGCCCGGACATTTTTCCGTTCAGCCGTCATTGTTTGGCGGGCCCAGGCTGGATTCTAACCTGCCAGTTCAGGTGTACATGGCTGGCGCCTTAGCCCGTTGAGCCACAGGCGCCGAGCCTATATATACATTTTTTAAATGACTCAAGAGGCCTCTGGCCAGAACACTGACTGTAGTCTTTCTTTCAACCCTCAAAATGCTAGGCTAAAATTAATTGCATTTATCTTTTTAACCTGCTTGTTAATATTCTCAACAGGTTAGCCTCTAGATTCAAGTTACAACCTGATTCTTCTCTTTTGTTGCTATACCAATTGATTTTATTCAATTGATAGATTTACTTCCTCATTCAATCTGAATTTTCTTTGTGTTCCTCTCTCTAGGGATTGTATCATTTATAGATAATATATTTCTCTCAGGAGTTTGTTTGACTCTGGTCACGACTCAGTGACATATTATCTTCTTTTTGTTACCCATAGTGCCTGATAGGGTACTGTGACATAGATCTACTTTTTATTACCATACTGTATTTACTTGTAGGTTTTGTTCAGCTTAGGGCTTTCAGCTCAATCTCTCAGGCTCTATATGGTGACTTATAAATCCTCAGGGAACCTTAAATTCTTATGCTTATGGCATTGCATATAACTTTTTAGTTAAGAGACTTAGGAAGAGTGCAAGTGTTTTCTCATTTTCAAATGAAAGAAAATATTATACTAGAGTAACAATGGTAAATCAGTTTTCTATAATGAACAGTGACAAATGGTATTTAGAAGACATGTAGAGTCTAGGTCTGCTCATTGTTAAGAGATGTTGCTTCTTCTACACACTCTTAGTGGACAGAAATTAGGAATTCAACAAACTACAAAGTTCATTTTAGTTATTTTCTGTCTCTTTTTTGTACCTGCCTTCTCTGAAAGTAAGAAACTTGGTTCCCTTTATTCTTAATATGTTTATATTTACTGAGTTTATTAATTCCTCTACCATCCCTCTCCACTTCATTTAGACTCTGACTCTTAGGGATAGATAACCTGCCCTGGGCTACAGCTACCTTAGCTTTCCCACCCACTCCTGTGCCAGTGTTAACCTAGGTTGGCTCCACCCAGTGGTAAGAATGGAATTGTTCAGGAAGGGAAGGGGAAGCAGAAGGGAAGAAATGAAGGGATCATTTATTATTGAATGGGTATTGAATGGGAAAATATTTACTGTTTGCTTTGTGGTAGGAAGATGGCATTGACATAGGTTTTTTTTTTATTGTTAATTATAGCTATAAAAGATAAAAAAAGTTGCCACTTAAAAACTCTGGATAATATCCAATCTATAAGGGATTTTATAGAGAAATAATGTATAGAGCTGTTGATTTTTATCTCCCCACTTTCAAATATTACATAATAAATATAAGAAGTCTTGATTTTTGAGGGCTGATTGACAATTCCTTTATACTTAGCTTGATCAGTCTTTCCTAGAAAGACATTCTTCCTTCCACCAGTCTAACCTTTGTCTTGTGAATGTGATTTTTGTACATATTTCATTTTAGTACTATACTCTCCCAGATTCTGGAGTTTGTATTATGCCTGATGTCTTTGAAGGACTTGGTACTGGTCTTGCCTCTACCTGATTTTCTTTTTTTTTTGTTTTTTGAGAACTTAGAAAATTAAAAATAGTGGGGGTAGGGCTGGGCATAGTGACTCATGCCTGGGATTCTAGGTCTTTAGGGGCTGAGGCTATAGGATCATGTGAACCCAGGAGTTTCAGCCTGGGGTGGGCATGTAGTGAGAACATGTCTCCATAAAAACTTAAAAAAATTAGCCTGCACTCAGTTTAGTGGCTTATGCCAGTAATCCTAGTATTTTGGGAGGCAAAGGTAGGAAGATCACTTGAGGCCAGGAATTGAAGACCAGCCAGAGCAATACAGCGAGACCCTGTCTCTACAGAAGATAAAAAATTTAGCTGAGTATGGTGGCCTGCATCTGTAGTTCCAGCTAGCTACTCTGTAGCCTGAGGCAGAAGGATCACTTGAACCCAGGAATTTGAAGATACAGTGAGCTATGATCACACCATTGCACTGAAGGCTAGGTGACAGAGCAAGACTCTTCTTAAAAAGAAAAAAACATCAAAAGGTGTGGGGGCATGTGCATACAGTATTAGCTCCTCAGGAGGCAGAAGCAGAAGGATCCCTTTTGAGCCCAGGAGTTAGAGACTGCAGTGGGCTGTGATTGTGCCATTGTACTCCAACTTAACAGAGTGAGACTCTAAAAAAAGAAAAATATACTAGGGGTTTTATTCCAAGTCCATTTTCTTTTTTTCATGTAGATTTACTTGTACTTTTACCATTAGAGAATAGGAAGCAGGGTTGTGATTAAAGTGAATTGGGTATTAAATACCTACAGTACCTCTGGATTGTAGGTATTTTTCTATGATACGTTTCTCCAGTTGGAAAGAAGGCATCAACCCTTTGTTCATATCACTCAGATCTTTCTATTATAGCACTTAGTAGAAAAATGGTAAGTCTCCCTAATGTCATCTATAGGTTCTTGGAAACTGACTTAAGCAAAATGATGTGCAGGTCCTTTTTTTTTGAGAGACACAGTCTCATTTTGTCACCCTCGGTAGAGTGCCGTAGCATCATAGCTCACAACAACCTCAAACTCTTGGGCTCAAGCGATTCTCTTGCCTCAGCCTCCTGAGTAGCTGGGACTCCAGGCACCTGCCACAATGCCCAGCTATTTTTTTTTGTTGCAGCTTGGCTGGGGCCGGGTTAGAACCCTCCACCCGCTCAGTATATGGGGCTGGCGCCCTACTCACTGAGCCACAGGTGCCGCCCGATGTGCAGGTCCTTGAGTAATATTTCCTAATAATGTTGATGAGTAGAAAATTGATGTCATTATACATTTTTTTCACTTAAAAAAGTGGAGATGGTAGTCTCCATCTTGGTAGATTGTAAGCTGCCTGAAGGGTGTGAGAAAGAAGAGATTCTCAATCTTTGATTCCTGTACATGGCACCTTAATAGGGGCTAGCTCAATACTCAGTGGAGTGTTAATAGATGAATTATTTGGAAAATTAGGCCTTATATGAGGTCTGATTTTTTGACTTTTGACATTTGAGTTTTTTGTTAGGAGTTTCCTATTAGTAGAGCAAATAGGTTAAAAAAAAAATCTATTGAACTTGTTTCTGAACTAAAATATTCTGATTTGGTTACTGGTTTTCTCCTTTTCTGACAGGCAGTTTTTCACAGTTTATTGGTTATCCCTGCCCGAAGTCAGAGTTTTGATATCCTGCAAAGTGCCATCAGTAAGCATTTGGTAAATATCTGTGAATTTTTTTTCTCTTAAAAAAACCCCACAAAGATTCGTTGGTTTAAGACTGAGTTTGCCATCGCCAGAGAACATGTCTTAAATTCTAAGCTTAATGATATCATGGCCTCTGACAAGATGATGTCATGGCAAAGACTGAGAAATCTTGGTGTTTTTTTTGGCTGTTACTAATTAATCATGTGACCTTGGGAAAACTCCTTCTTTTCCTAGGACCTTAATTTCTACATTTGTAAAATAAGGGATCTTAAAGTTATACCTTAGGTCTTTTCTTACTTCTAATGCTCTTATAATTCACATGTGCCTCATGTCCTGCCTAGAAGGTTTGGGATGCAAAGTAGAGACTTCCCTTGACAGGTATTAGGCATGGTCATTGGAAACAGTGGGCTTAACTCTTGACGCTGACTAGTCATCTGATACTGAATGTCTCTTTCCCATTGTTTTTAAATTCAGGTTAGGTATGACTCCATAGTTGCTTTTAACTTCCTCTAATATTTTTCTCTTTGGTTTTTTATTACTATATATTGTAGTGCAGGGGAGAGCTCCCAAATTATAGCTTCCAGATACTCGTTTAGATAATTTTATAGGCACACCAACCCCCCTTTTCTCTTTTAAAATCTCATTTCCTGTAAGTTGGAAGAGTACTGTTTTGAATTTGTAGTACTCTTTCACCCTGCTGTGAAACTTCAGTTCTTGTCCTTGTGTCATCAGAGATGCCCACTTTTTTCCCTACCTCCCCTCTAGCGATTTAGGCTCCACATGTAAGTCAGTTTTGGCCAGTATTTTCAGACAGCCTGATGGAGGAGGTTAAGACTTTGGAGTCTGCTGACATTTATTATGAATACTCCACAGTAGTTTCCAGAAGATTGAAACCACATGTGTATATAGCTACAAGTTAGACTCTTATCTTAGGGACAGTGCATACAGTATAGTTACGTGAATTAGCATACCATAATGACCCTGTCTGGCCTGCTGGGGGTTTCTTGGCAGTAAAACAGTAAAATGTTAAGTATAGTAATATCTTTTAGTGACTCCAGAGTTATGTTTTCTTTATTCATGTCTGAATGACTAGCCTAATCAAAGGACAGAGGAAGGCTAATCATAAAATGAACTCTGTATATTTAATTACCTTGGATGGGGTGGTGCCAGATAGCAGAATTGTTCATTTTGAAGCAGAGTTTTTCACTTTGAATAATATAAAATGTTTTTGTCATTGTTGCTATCGAAATTTTCTTTGGCTGCATGAAGCAATCCCTTTAGTTATTTCTGACGACTGGTAAAATTGTAATGTCTAGAAAATTTTAGAAGATTTTTGTCATGAAGGAGAGGCAGTGGATTTGAGTTAATCGTATTTCTTGAGTTTGCATGTTTTCAGGGTCATTTAACTTAGGGATTGAATTCTCAAAGGAAAATAGGCCCTTAAGGTGTGGCAAGTGGTCTATGTTATGTATGTACTAGTTTTAAGCAGAAGTAATGTAAAGTTAACTCTACAGTTAAGGGGTTTTGGTTTCATTTGGTGGGAAGGAGCTATTGTGAAGAGGTAATTAATCTCCTGTTTTTCCTGCTTAGGTCGGGTTGACTGTAATTCCTGACAGCACGGCTGGCTGTATTTTTGGTGTTATCTGTAAGCTCCTGGATCATACTTGCATAGTTAGTGAGACTCTACTGCCATTTCTGGCTTCTTGTTGCTACAGTCTTCTTTATTTTCTGCTTACTCTAGAGAAAGGGGAAGCAGAACATCTAAGAAAGAGGTAATGGTTTTTATTCTTTAACTTTAATTTTTTCTCTACAGCCCTCCCCCATTAAATAAATAAATAAGAGAGAGTTAAAGAAAATTAGGTTATGGAAATGTGTTAACTTCTCTTTCAGAGGGTTTGTGGAAACCCTAGCTAGCTTTTTCTTTGTTCCTTCACAAATCCCCTTTATGTTGCAGTGAGATTTTTTAGTTTTGAGTTTTATTTTCTTGAAGCTACAAATTAGAAGAGTTAGATGGCATTATAAAGTTTCTTTTTTTTATTTTTTTATTTTTATAAAGTTTCTTGAGAGCTTTCCCTTATTAACATTGCTATATGTCTGGCAAGAAAAATAATTCTACGCTTAGGAGGATGGGCTATTAGTATAAACCTTTGTATTTTGTTTTTAGCTTCATTAGAGCTAGCCTGGATAGAATTTTATATTTTTGGATTTAAGGAAATTGTTCTGAGATGCTAGTGTTTTTAATTAGCACTTTTGCTCCTATATAATATTCAGGCTAAAGCTTCAAGGACTGTTTAGAAGATTCTACTTTAATTTTTAAAAAAGTATTCTTATGCTTGTATTTGTATTGGTATGCCTTTTTAAAAACCTGTTACAATGAGAATTTTAAAACCTAATAGTTGAGCAAATAAGAGAAAATCATTTTATTACCTGTTGTTAATGTTTTGATGTGTGCCTTTCTGGTCATTTTTGAACTTCTAAATGACATGAAAACGTAGGTAGTTTAAAGGGTAATTGTAAACTGAACATTCATTTAACCAACTCTAGGTTCACAAATAGAATATTGTCAGCACGTAAACTCTTCATGTACTCTTCACAGATACATTTCTCTTCTACACTCCCTTGCCCCAGATCACTTTTGTGGTGATCAACTTCATTGCCTTTTTAAAAAAATGGTTTTATGTGCATTTGTGAACAGTATCATTTTTGTTTTGCATAATTTTGAATTTTATGTAATAGGAATCATATTACACATATTTATGTAATTTGATTCAACATTGTGAGATTCTTTCATGTTGATTTATTTAGCTCTGTTTCATTCATATTTCTTTGTACTGGAGTCAGTAAATTTTTCTGTAAAGGGTCACATAGTAAATATTTTAAGTTTTGTGGGATGTTAAATCCTGTCATAGCTACTCAACACTGCCATGGTAGTGTGAAAGCAGCATTAGCTGGGATACTGAGTTAGGAGGATCCCTTGAGCCCAGGAATTTGAGGCTGCAAGAGAGCTATGATCATGCTATTGCACTCCAGCCTGAGTGACAGAGCATGGCCTAGTCTATTAAAAAAAACAAGACAAAACTCATGATACTGGGTATTGAAATAGTTGATACAACCAGGGCTCTGTCATGTCTTAGGTGACATTACAATTGATAGCCAGAGTGTTTGTTACTTGAAATTCTTTCTTGAGCAACTTCTTCCCCACTGGAGCATGTGTTTGTAAGATTACAAAATGATGAGAGTGCCAGTCAATTAACTGTGAGCCTTTGATTTCACAAATACTGGCTAAAAAGTCAGGCTTGACCAATTTGAGTTGTTCATTTGCATTTTCTTGGCTTCCATCCTATGCAGGGAGCCCAGTTCAAGCTTTCTTCCCTGCATACCTAGGGCCTGAAGCTTCAGCTTTCAGCACTGCTGACTGTTATAAATTTTAGCCCTAAAATTCTTCATCCAGTTCTGTTCCTGTGTTGCTTATCTTTATATTAATTTTATTATAGTTTCTGACACCTATAAGTTTCATCCATCTGGCTTTTGAGCCCTGCTCAGGGCTTCTGTTGCCTAGGATGTGTAGTTTTTAGAAGGGCCTGTGATTATTTGACCACTGAAATTAATAAAACCAGAAAATGGAGATATTGGACTATTACCCAGGAGTAACTTACAAAACCCAAAGGACTAGGAATAGAAATCTACCAAGAACCAAAGCAGCTTTCTCTGTTCTGTTCTTTTCTTCTTCTTCTACAATTTGCTGTCTTTATCTCTGGGCCATTGTCTTATCATGAACTATGTCTACAGCCTGGCTTTCTTGCTTCTTTTGTATTGGTCCACATACTGAATAAAGCCTCTTTAAGAGGATCTGGTTGGCCTAAAATGGATTCGTTATGTACCTTAGAGGCCATTACTCTATGTGGAGTCATAGAGGTTGGTCATTTGTAAAAGGACTACTCGGTTGAGAGCTGGCAACGTTGTTCTCTAAGAAAGATTTAGGTACTGGAAGGGTTGTATACTCCAGGTGTACAAACTGCCAACAGGTTGGTCAGAGCTCTTAGCAGTCAGTAGACTCGCCTTCCAAATGACTATTTCTAGGATGTGGTTAGGCTAGCTAAAAGTTCACCTGTCTCTACTATAAAAATTTTTGTTGCTGCTCTATAAAGATACTAAGAGAATGATGTTATTTGGTAATTTAGACTTAACTGTCTCTGTCCTTCCATGACCTACATATAAGTGGCATAGTTACTGTCCCTTATTAGCTACTTTCTGAAATCCATTCTAAATCCTGGTGAGGATGTCTTTCTCTTTGCAAATAATGGTGATGAATAATGGGTATGCATGTAGAGATCATTCTGTTCTCTGGCTAGTTCTGTATTATATGTTAAGTCTGCAAAAGTACTGATTGCTAGCTTCCTAAAATCCATAAAATAGGAAAGAACAGCTAATTCTTCATTGGATTTGCTTATTTAGTTCTGAAGAATACAATTCATATTAGTTATGGTTTGTGGTGTTTTATCAGAAAACTTTTTTTTTGTTGTTGTTGTTAGAAAACATGTTTCTTAAAAGGACATTTCAGTTTGGGGGAATATGAAAAGGGACTTTTCCTGTGTTCCTGTGTGTGTTTGTGACTTCTCTCTCTCTCCATTACTGTAGGGATAAGCTCTGGGGGGTCTGTGTCTCCATCCTGACCCTTCTGCCGCGAGTTCTTAGGCTGATGCTGCAGAGCCTGCGGGTGAGCAGAGTTGGGCCGGAGGAGCTGCCTGTGGTAGGCCAGCTGCTTCGTCTGCTGCTTCAGCATGCACCTCTCAGGACCCACATGCTGACCAACGCCATCTTGGTGCAGCAGATCATTAAGAATATCACGGTAAGGAGCATGGTAGTGGGCACTTTGTACTATTAATATAAGAATGGATTCATGAGGGGAATGAGGGTGGTGCTTTGGGGGGCGGTTCCTGTATATTGGTTTGCTTCTGGGATTAAGCCAGGGTGGTGATTGCTCAGGGCTTCTGTTGCCTAGGATGTGGCTGTGACTTAACAGGGGGATGTCTCTGATTTCAGAGTCAATAATAAAATATTCAAACTGAATGAAGGCAGCACCAAGCAGCTTAATTTGAAAAAGCCTGGGCATCAGAGTCATTCCTGCATAGCCTCTGGTAAAACTTGGTTGATTGACTGTGATAGCTTGGCAAGGTTTTATTCCTTTCTTACCTAGCCAAGCTTGTTTTCTTATCTGTAAAAATGGGAATAATGTTAACTTTATTGGGTTTTGATGACCATTAAATGAAATTGTCCAAGTAAAGATTTTAGGGTACCTGATATTTGTTAAATGCTCAATAAATATTAGCTATCGTTAAGGAAATTACTTAGCAAGAATAATTTCAGGCTAATAATTTCTAATCACTTAGTTCACTGGAAAGAGAAAGAAGGAAATTGCCAACTTTAGCTTTGTCTGATGGTTGGCTTTCTACCTTTGGCTGTGTCTGTTTTGAGGGCAGCTCTGATGTCTGTCTAGGATTCCTTTGGTGTTTTTAATTAATTTGGAACAGTTAAAGAGATGTAAAGATGTTTGATTTTAGGGATATGCATTGAGGTATGTAGTAATAGTTTGGAGTAATACACCTTTTACGTGTGTATCACAGAGGTGCTCATTCTGAATATCTCAGTAGCCTTTATAGAAGTAGTGAAAGTGGCAGTGCAATCATTCAGAATTTGCAGAAAGGAAGAAAAATCAAGAACTTGGATTAGTCCCAGATTGGAGAATCAGTCCACCTCCATAAAGAGGAGATTGACAGAAATCGTCAGACACCCTGTAGAACCATTCTCAGTTGATACTAGTGTAAAGATTGTGAAACACTAGAATGCCAGGAGGAGGGGATCAAGGGTGTAGGTGACATTTCAGTCTCTCATGTGCAGAGGAGAGGACTCAGCAAGAATCCAGCAGCACTAAGGGATATAACTACCTCACTATCTGTGGCAATGCCCAAACAGTTCCCTTTTTCCAAGCACCCTTCCTGTGGTGATTTACAGATGGGGATCCTGCTGCCAGTGCTCTGAGAAATGTTTTAGTGTGAAAATACTGTCAGGTAGCACAGTGATTTTGCTTCAATTCTCAAATTATTCTGCTTTTCCAGACGTTGAAGAGTGGAGGCATTCAGGAGCAGTGGCTCACAGACTTACATTACTGCTTCAACGTGCACATCACTGGGCACCCTCAGGGCCCCACTGCACTGAGCACAGTGTATTGAAGAGGATATGATACCTCCTGTTTGAAACTGTTTATTCACATCTATCTTATTTTGAAGATTGAAGAAAGATTGATGTAATAAGTGTTTGTCATTAAAGCTGAACTTTTAACAAGTTTACGAACTTTCCTTTGCACTGAAATAAGAACATAATGCTTAGGCATTCCCACTCACGCGCAGGCTGGCTTCCTGAACTCACAACAAATGATACGTGGTAATGTGTAGTAAGCACATTTTCATAGGAGCTAGGTGTTAGAAAATACATAGTGATACTGTGGTGCCTTCTGTTATTTATTGGGAAATCAGCTGAATCTTTGTAATCCCATCTAAACAAGCCTCATTCTTTGTGTTTGTTTTTTTTCACTGATAAAGCAACATGTTTAATGATACATTGCTCTTCACAGGGATGCTTACTGAGACTTTTAATCTGTAATCCAGGAATATACAATCATGCAGCTCAGACCAATTAGCTAAATCTAACATAAATGACTTCTCACCACAACTACCCTGTTAACACTGCAAACCCTTTCTGCAAAATGACCTTAATCTCACATGAAAGCAATTCGTGTAGGGGAATCAGAAACCTAGCTTTGTAACCAAAAGTAAAAAACAAAGGAAAAACAGCAATTCAGCGGTTAATTGGTGAAAGCAGGACACTTAGTGTCCTTCCCTGTGCTGCTTTGCTCTTCTAACTCTTGCTCTTTTTGTCCCGCTTCTTCAGCCCCATCCATGTTAGCTCTCAACAAGTTTTTAATAAGCCATCTGAAACTTCTTTGGAGCTCACCACAGTGCTGATCTTTTTCCCATCTGTAGCTCTTAACAGACACTTGTTGTCTGCGGGCTCGAAGCCCTCCACAGAACCTTTCTTTGGAAGGGGTGTAGTTTGACCATCATACTTCTTCAAGGTGATATACACGCTGCCGGAGGACCTGCACTTCTGGAATATCCTGGTCAGCTCCGTCAGGAACTGCTCGCTCTCCAGGAGCATCATCATAGTGTTCACGGTTTGACTTTGTCTGGTCTGATCTCTTTTTGTGTTTTAATAATGACGAAAATACTAAAATTAGCAGCCTAAAAATCAGTAAAAGACTTACCTTAACGTAAGTCTCTCTGAATGGCTTTCTTACTGCTGAGCACTGACAGCAGCACCACATTACTTAAGTCTCTTTCTACCAGCACAGTACTAAGAAAATGGAAGCGACCCTAAAAATATTTGTGAACCATATAACTTCTTTGTGCCTTGTGTTTATGAAGTCTGACAAGTAAGTTCATGAACCTGCCACTGTGCATTTACGCCGGCAGCACTGTTCAAACAACTCAGTAAGGTCTAATAACCTTGATAATCTGTCTCAACAGCTGTGTTCATGTCACTGTGTGGCAGTGTCTTGCTGAGTGGCGTTCTATCGTTGAGTGTTTTTATATGTTGCGAGAATGTTAGAGTTTAAATTAGAGCAAGAACTAATGTTAAATTTATTATTAAATACTTGAGTAGAAGTGAAAGCAGGGTTTATGGGGATAATGCCATGAAGGAATCTGAGCATACAAATGGATAAAACATTTTTCTGAGAGGAGAGAAAGTGTCATCAATGAAGAGAGGTCAGGTCAGAGAGGTCAGTTTTTGTCAAAACTGACAAAAACATTGCAAAATTAGTCAAATTGTGCAGCAGAATGGTTGGCTGACTGAGAAGGCAGGTAAACAGAGTAATAGGAAAATCTTAACTGAAAATCTTGGCGTGAGAAAGGTGTGGCTCTTACATCTTGACAACACACCAGTTCACGCAGCACGGTCTGAGGGAATTTTAGTCAGTAAATAACACAACTGTTGGAATACCCTCCCTAATCACCTGATCTGGCCCCCAGTGACTTTTTACCTGAAGATAAAGGAAATACAGAAGACATTTTGATGACATTGAACACATCAAGGGTAATCTGTGTACAACAGCTCTGATGGCCATTCCAGAAAGTTACAAAATTGCTTGAAGGGTGGACCAGGCACTGGGATTGTGCGTAGCTTCCCCAGAATGGTGACTGTAGTGATACTCAGCTGCCTGATACGTAGCAATGTCCCTAAGATGAGTTCATGAAATTAACTGTCAGACGTTCTATACTCCCATAGCAGACTCATCATTAATAATAAATGTGAAAGAGTCCAGTATCACAGGATTTTACTTAAACCAGATGTTCTTAGAGAGCTAGACGGTGAATAGTCAGTACAATCTTTCCTGCTCAGAGGAAGAGCATTATGTAAAGACCATTAACTTCTGAAAGTTGGTAGAGAATACAAGGGTGTTGAGGCCTGAGTTGGCACGTTGCTACATAAACACTGCCTGACTGATGCCTTGATACTGCGGTGCTGCTGTCTGTACTCGACATTGAGAAAGCCATTCAGAGAGGACATGGGCCTTCAGAGGCCAATATGGGAACAACAACATGTACAGAACAAAACAATATACCTGTGGTCTTATG
The DNA here is from genome assembly GCA_963574655.1 of Perodicticus potto. NCBI lineage: Eukaryota > Metazoa > Chordata > Mammalia > Primates > Lorisidae > Perodicticus > Perodicticus potto. Next base: position 22,790 of record CAUYRH010140231.1, read on the forward strand.
GACAATTTCTAAATGCAGATGCCAGGTATGATTCTGAGCTAAAATTTAATAGTAATAATGTTGAAGGCACAGTGAGGATGTCTGCTGATGTCTGTAGTATTAGATTCCAGGAAAGTCGTGAGAGAAGGTTGCTGTGGGACAGGCTCCCATCTCACTTAGGTTGAGCCAAAAAACCAGGTCTGTACCAGCTAGCTGGTAGAAACCCCAACCCAGCAGCCTTTTAGTGCCTATGTTCTTAGTTTTCCTTGGACTTCACTGCTAATTACTCATTCTCATTAGCAGCCAGCCAGGCGGTTTGCAGAGGCATGGTCTCCAGGTCCTTTCAGTGCAGGCTGTGATGGCTTACAAAACAGTACTGTGTAAGAGCAGAAAGGAAATCCTCTGACATTTTCTTTGAGTTGCCCCATAAGTTTTCCCAAGATGTAAAAGGTAATAAACAGAGAATCAGAACTCTGCACTACCGATTCCAGCTTCCTCGAACACAGTCTTCCTCCACAGGCAGTCGAAGCTTTGTTTTGTTTTTTGATTGAGTAGCTGATTGCAGATTATAAGAAAAGTTCTTTGATCTTCCACTGTTCTCAAGGAGATGTATGCACTCCAAGTTGCTCACTATTAAAAACAAATAGATATTCAGGTTATTAATTTTAATGATGAAGGGAAGAATTTATTGGTTGTGAGGAAAAATTGGATTTGGGTTCGTGCTATCCTTGGGGTGATGAGCCAGTTACTGTAGAGGCAGGATGGCTTATTAATCTTGCATTTTCTGTAATCTCAAAAGATAGGGGACATCTCTTTAAGAGAGAGACTTTATTGGGAGCGGGCAGGGGGTTGGGCTGGGACCGGAGTCCTGGTCTTCAGTCGTGGAATAACTAAAGTTTCTTTCTTGTGTTCTTTCTTACACAGCATGACACATAATCACGTAACACATCTTTTAACTCTTATTCCACATACATTGCAATAGTCCATTCCAGAAAATAGATATGCTTCAAAACTATTCAGAGCCTCAAGGATGATAGACCAATAGGTTATCAAACTTAAAATGGATTTTTCAGGCCTTTTTATGATCTGAATTAACAAATTTGTAGAGTGCCGCAGTCAGAAAACATTAGCGATTGACAGATGAGGGATACCAAGGCCCCAAATGATTGAGAAACCTTGCTGAAGACATTGCTAAATTTTGCTGCTTTCTGTGGAGCATGTAAACAAACAGGATGGGTAGTTTTTAAAAGTAGCAAACGTTCGTCTTGATTTTTCTTCAGTTACTTCAACAAAATTAATTGAAAATGAACTGTTGATTTTGGAACTTGGTCATGTTTCTGGCTGCCCTCACTGTCTTGAATTGGGTTGCTGTCTGCATACCCCTCTGCAGGGGGGCAGGAATATCCTGGATTCATACAGGGGGTACTATTACTTATAGTTACTTGAGTAGTGGTTATTTCGTTCAGTGGAATGGAATTTTAGAGGGAATTCTCTTATTTTTAAAGAGATGGACCCAGGTATGTATCAATAAAAGACTTGCTGGTATTCTTGGTGGGAGGTTTGCAGAGTAGGTAAAGAAGACTGAAGTGAGTAGGGAATGTTTGACTGTCCCATATGCCTGTAGAGAAATGGTGCAAGGAAGCTGTCATTTTGCTAGATCCATCTTTTTGTTTCTTCCCTTTTATCTTTTTTAGAAAGTCTTGCTCCACTGTCTGGGCTAGAGTGCAGTAGTGCCATGATAGCTCACTGCAGCCTCAAATTCCTGGGCTCAAGCGATCCTCCTATCTCAGTCGCCTGACTGGGACTACAAGCATGTGTTCCCAAGTCCAGCTAAATTTTTCTATTTTTTGTAGAGACAGGGTCTCACTTTTGCTCAGACTAGTTTCAAACTCCTGGCTTCAAGTGGTTCTCCCACCTCAACCTCCCAAAGTACTAGGATTATAGGTGTGAGCTCCTATACCTGGCCTGTTTCTTCCTTTTTAAATGGTGAAGGCACTGTTAAAGGCTTGGGGGTTGTCTCCCCCAACTGGAGGGTAGGAGCAACAGTAATTCATTTATTAAATTTTTGAGCATCTACAGTGTGTCAAGCAGTTTTCTAAAACTGAATAGAACAGTGACCAACAGACTGATACGTTTTTCAGAAAGTCCTTAACCCCATGGAATTCTCAAAGCAAAAATGAACATGTGTTTTGTTCAAGCCAAAGACCAGAGTTAATGCTGTCTTCTTATTGGTTCACTTTGGCATCTGTGACTCCACATTTCCTTTGTGCATCCAAGTTATGCTCATGTCATGGAAGTTAATTATAATCATGGACCTGGGATCTGTACCAGATAAGGCTCCTACTAAATTGTACCTATCACCTCTGTCTGACCAGTCTTATGAACTGGTTAATGCTTAATGTGGGGGATTCAGCCTGACAAAACTGTGTGTTCTAAGTTTGGAGTCAGGAAAAGATTGTCTTTATTCTGTCCTTATTCAATTTCATACCTTCCGAACCAGTCAGAAATAGCTGTAGGACAGACAAGTTGCTTTGTTCATAGGAAGGGCTAAAACACCATTAAGTATTTCTATGAACTTGTTTACTCTGTCCTGTATGAATCCCTTAACTGAAAACTTTTTTATATTGCTAAAGATTTTTAAAGATCTATGGTAGTCCTTGATTTGTTTTTCTCTTAAGCCAAAGTGAAAAATTGTCTGATGACTTAATTTTTCTTAGTATTTGATTATTGAAATGCTATTTCTCTAGGAGCTATATCTGACAGTTCTGTTTTTGAAATTATTCAATTCATGCAAGTATAATGAAAGATCTCCCCCACCGCTAATAAAACTGCAGGCCTTGATTCCTTTGAAAGTTTTCTAACTACCCTATCCAATGCTCCCTGATCAGCCTGCCTATATTACAAGAGTTACCCAATTCTTACTGAAGATTTGGCAGTAGTATTCTGTCCCCCACCTCCAGGTTTTCCCCTCATCAAAAACTAAATGAATGTTAAAGTTCATGCTGACAGTCGCTGTTCACCTTTCCAGCTGCACTCTGTTCCTGCAGGATGACTGCGTGGATCTGTGAGGGGGGGAGCACATTGTTGCCATAGCCACCCATGAGAAACACCAGACCTGGCATTAGCTACTGACAGCACTGAACTTATCACCCACACTTAATGCTGGAATGAATGAACAGACCCTAAGTAACTGTCTGTGACTGGGAAGAAAGTTCCCTGAGCTGCTCCTACGTGAGTGAAAGTGCACAGTTGAGGCTGAGCTGGACAGGAGGTCAGTGTCCTCTTCTTGGTGCTCTTCCCATCTTGGGGAAGGAGATAAAGGATCTTAATGTGACACCAAAGTGGAAAAATGATTCTCAAAGTATTCCTGTGAAGAATGACAGCATTTCCACCTTTCCTTCCCTTTATGTGAACAAGTATGTAAAAATGACCAGTAACAGCTCCCACTTACAGCTTATACTGGAGATGATGTTAGTAATAACAATAGCTTTTGGTTGTGAAAGTAATCTGCCTCTCATGGAGACAGCTGTTGACTGCAGTAATGATCCCATGAAAGGAGGGTACAAAACATGCAGACCTGAAATAACACGACCACTGCATTGGAAAACCCTGACCATCCCGGTTCTGGTGTTTTCCGCCTTTGAGGATGAAAGAGAAAGAGAAAATGCTTCCCCATGTCTGTCTGCTTTGCCAGGGTAAGGCTGCCTTACCTGAATTGAGACGCAGCACAGAAGGGGTTTTGGACGATCTTGGGGGATGACGTACTTTCCCTTCTTGAGAACAACCTGAAATTAACCAACAACTGTTATTTATCTTTGACCAGTCACAGCGGAGGCCTGACCAAGTATTAAATTCCTTATGAAGGCAAGGGCTTGAGTTTGCGGGTGCCTGCCAAGATAAATTAGGTATGGTGTCAAACCATGCAGGCCCAGGGCAGAATCCTGAGATTTTGTTCCTGGACTGCAGGAGATCTTTCTAAAGGTGCTTTGGCTCAACTTCTTTAGCCGGTCTTGGTCTCTACTGAGTTTATTTGGATGGCAAAATTTTTCCAGAGCTAAAAATGTTCAATTCCCAGCACTTAATCTGCTGAACAAGTATTTACTGTAGTGCTTGGGTCTGGGGCATTCTCACAGAAGGGAAACCCTCTACTTTTCACATAGGAAGGGTCAAAGTGAGGCAGGCAGAGTCTAGCTAAGTCTTGAGTCCCTCAAATGGGTGAGGTAAAGGGACACCCAAGCAGGGTCTGGAGAGGTCTAATGGTGAGGCGTTTAGTCCTGGAGATGCCAGAATGCCTCAGAAAACCAGGATTCTGATGCAAGATTGCTGGAAGGGAGGCACTAAATGGTACTGAGAATTGTCTTGGTGCTTGAAAGTAGAGTAAGAAAGTTTTTGTCCTACTGGAGGTTTGTGCCAAATAATTAAGGGCTGTCTCAGACTCTGATGTGGCACTCTCTGGGGGGTTCTAACTGTAAACTCCCAGGTTGACAATTACCATAGATTTGCTTGAGCACTGAATGCTTGGTGGCCTTTGTGTCTGAGGTGCTCTTGGATGGACTCCTGGGGGCCTTGCTCACTGCAGTGGCCTTCAGGAACTTTGGGTCCAGTTCCTTCCTCCACACCTGGAGGAGCAATGCCGTACATTCTCGGTTCCATCTGTCTGTGTTGCCAGCTCCAAGCTGCTTCATATGCAGGAGGTAGGACAGATGCTTCCTGAGCTGGTAGCTAGGGGGGATGGAGGAAAGCAAAGGCTTTAATGTCACAATACAAGCTACAGGAATGGTATTTGCTGAACTGGGAGATTCGTTAAGGATCCCAAATCTAACATCAGTGGCAACATGTGCAATGTTGAATCTATTTTTACATTATCAAATAACTTCCTGAACTAGAGTTCAATCAGAGGAGTCCTTGCCCTCGTGGAGCTCACAGACCAGTGGGGCAGGCTGAGGAGTACTGTCCAGGAGCAAGGAGCTCCAAAGGGTCTGGGAGCTGATGCAGGACTGACCGTTGCTGGCAGTGCGAGGAGGCTTTCCTAGGCTTCTGTCTGCTGGGTTTGAAAGGATGAGCAGGAGCTCACCAGGCGGAGATGTGCATTCTAGGCAGCAGAACTGGCATGAGCAGAGGTGTGGGCACTTGAGCAAGAAAGCCAGTAATGCGATGTGGTGGAAGCCTGGTGTACTCAGCTGCACTATGGAAGGAGCCTGCATTTGTTGAGGGCATTTGTTACATCTGCTGTAAACAAGGCACTTTGCCCCTGTCAACTAGACCTTAGGAGGTGCAAAAACCCTGAGTAACTTGCAGAAGGTCACACAGCAAGAGCTGGAGAAAACAACATTTGAACTCAGGACTGTCTGGTCCAACAGCCAAAAGCTGCTGTGGACTTTGGTCTGCATTCTGTATATCCCAGGGACCCACTGAATATTTCAAGAAGATGAGGAAAAGTTAGAGCTGTGCTTTCCTAAGATCATTCTGCTATACAGGGCTGGCCTTGGGGTGGGGAGGGACAGGAGGACGATGGCTATGTTTACATCTAGGTTTTATATGGTCCTTTTTATCCCACAAGAACGCCCAAACTTATTATTGAACGCAACAATTGTTTTTTTTTTTGAGACAGAGTCTTAAGCTGTCACCCTGGACAGAGCGCCATGGCATCACAGCTCACAGCAACCTCCAATTCCTGGGCTCTAGCGAGTCTCTTGCCTCAGCCTCCCAAGTAGCTGGGACTACAGGTGCCTGCCACAACGCCCGGCCATTTTTTTTTTTTTTTTGGTTGCAGCCGTCATTGATGTTCGGCGGGCCTGGGGCTGGACACGAACCTGCCACCTCAGGTGTATGTGGCTGGCGCCTCAGCCCACTGAGCCACAGGCGCCGAGCCTGAACGCAACAATTGTTTTGAAACCTCCAAAGGATTCATCCTCATAAAGTATGAAAAACAAGGAAAAAAAAAACCTCCAAAGGAAAGCTGCATCGGTGTTCATTATCTATAACTGTATTTATTCCTGGTGAACCTATAGGTAGCTGCAGGGAGCAACCAGCCCCATGGTTGATTTTACAACACACAAAATGAGAGGTGATTGTTATCCTAAGTCTGCTAACGGCTCCTTGCAGTGTGTGGCGTGGCCTCTTCCCACAGGCTGATTCAAGTCACCCAGGATAATCCTACTGTTTCCTAGAGGAAACACACCACGCATCCCTCTACCAGATGTGTACTGCATTTCCCAAAAGCCAGCTGTAAAGAAAAGCTAGGGTGATGAGGCGCTGTGGCTCCATGATTCAGTTTCTCCCATTTGAGATGCCGAGTGTCTTCTCCACCCTGTGCTCTAACAGGCAGAGGACTCACAAGGTAGCTCAGGTATTGGCCAAAGCTGCGAGTAGTTTCCACTTTCAGTGAGCACAACTTCTACCAAATCAGCTCTGGTACTGAGAGTATGAATCGGTAACTAGGGGACACAGTGGACCTTGTGGTCAGAGAAACAGCCTCTGTTCTCCCAAGGAGAACACACACACACTGCTGGATTGTTGAGAATCCTCACTGGTCCGCTAGTCCCTTCCCACCCTGGCTCAGGGCTCTCCTGTGGTCCAGCCTAGCCTTGCTTATCACCCCAGAACATGCTGCGGGAGGCTGACAGGGTGGGAGCCTGCACATGTTCAGGTGAAGCTGAAGTATTTACACAGCAACTGCTTTTAACCATGGCAGCTTTCCAGCTCAGCTTGTCCACTATTTGGTTTCAGTCTTTAAAACAGACAAGTCTTAATTAGGAATATAACTCATACTTCATTTTAGGTTTCATTTTCTCTGGGCCAAGGTTGAGTCTGCCCATCTGTCCCTGTGTATCTTCTCATCCCCGTTCTCAATTAGGGCCTAAATCTAAATTGGGGCTGACAGCGATGCTGGTGTCCAGGGAAAGGCCGAGCCCGTGGCCAACAGGAGGCAGTTAATGTGACTCACATGCCCCGGTAATGACAGCCTGCACTTACTGAGTGCTTGTGAGTGTGGCCCTGTCTGCCACCCTTTCCTCCTCCTCCTTAGGTTTGGTGTCAGACACACTGTTCCTGGACAATACTGTGGGCTCTGTAGTTAAAATAGAAAGCAGTTAAAATACAACAGAATCAGTGAAAATATGTTTGTTTTCACCAAACATGTGGCTTTCTACAAGGTGCGGCATCCCACAAGCTCTTTGGGAGTCGATGTCCCCAGGCCTCTGAACTGCACAATGGCACAGCCAGAGCGTCCTGCAGCACTGCCTGCCCAGGTGTGTGTGTTAGACCACAAGCCCACTGTTCTTCAGGGCAATGACTGAAGGTTCACCGACTCCTCTGCACACTTACTGACAGGACCTGTCAGCCTCCGATTCTTCAAAGGAGTCAAAGAACAGACAGCCAGAAGGAGACATTTCAGCTACGCAGCAGCTGCGGGGCCTGACGTGGTCAACTGTGCTGGCTTGCTTAGATCCCAGGCTTCAGCCAAAAGACTTAACAAAAGTTCCTCTGGGTGGCAGCCAGTGCATGTCCTGGCACAGCTCCCAACCAAGGGGAGTAATGGCCACTCCATCCAAGGCTTCAGAGGCTTGTCTCAGCTCAAAGCCAGTGTGGGCACGTCCTAGCTTGGAAACGGTAGGTTGGTTAACCTCCGTGCTCCAGTTTCCTTGTCTGTGAAGTGGGGATAAGAGCCGCTGAGGGTTATGGTGGCAAATAAATGAGTTAATATATAAAAAAACTACTTTGAACAGTTTCTGCCACAACTGCCCAATAAACACTAACTACTCATATTAGCGATGGTATTAACATCACCCTGCTCCCGGGTAGGACCTTGGCATGTGAGAGCACCATCCAGCCTGTTCTCAGGCAAAGAGCATGAGGCCCGCCTCCATCTGCACTATCTCGACCACAGCAAAAACCAATTCACTGATCATGTGAGGGAAGGCCCTTGGATTCAAGTCAGACAGAGGCTCACAAGGACAAGTCATTTTTCCTCCCTTCTCTGAAAAACAGAGATATTAATACCTATCATGATGGCTTCCTGGTGTGGCTGGGAGATCCAATGGGACCAGGCATGAGAGAGGACTTAGTCCATGGCTGAGCGCTTGAACAGACACGAGGATACATTACTGCAACGGCTGGGCAAGCACAGCAGGATCACAACGCTCTGGGTGAGACAGTCTTTGGCATATTTTGAGACCTCTCCCTGGACCTCCAAGGAATCTACCTTGCACTCTTCTTTTCTGCCACTGTTAGGGTTCTCTCAGCCCCCTTTTTCTCTTTCTCCTGACAGGCTTTGATACTTAGCATGCTTGTTCTTGCAGTGATTTACTTATGCTGTCCCCTGTCAGTTTTCTTCTCCCCAGCAACGGAAGCCACGTAAGTGCCTCCTATTGGCCACGGGCTCAGCCTTTCCCTGGACACCATCATCACTGTCAGGCTCAATTTAGATTTAAGTCCTAGTGAGCCTATAGCATGAAAGAGATTTTGAGATACATGAAAACTAGTAGCATAGGACTCCTCTTGTCTTCCCTTAACTACCCCCTAGAGGTAACTATCTCTACCATACCAGGACACTGTCAGTCTTTTAGGACAACCACCCCCACTTCTAGAGCCTGCTCCACTTTTGAGCTTGGCAGATGCTCAGACAGGTTTATGTAATACATTTTGATCAACTCAACCCAGGTCTTGGCTTAGGTATCTGGAATATGACTAAACCTTGGGTAAAAAGAAGAAAAATATAGTATCTTTTACGCCTTTAGGATTTGTGAAATATGCATTATTTTTTCATTCCAGAAACATGTCATATAAACATGGACAAAATCCTATTTTATAGGAAACTGAGGATCAGAGAAGCCAAGTGATTTGCCCAAAGTCACATAAAAAGCTTTACTTGAACCTCGAGCTTCTTGGTTACAAACCCAGGGCTTTTACACCACACTGTCCTGGGTACTTTGCCATCTTTCTGGGCAAAAGCATCTTCCAAATAGCTGAAACAATGTAAATTACACGGCTCTACACATGTGTGAATTTCATGGGTAGGCTCCACATGAAGTTCACTAGGAAAACACGAGGGAGCACAATGATGGGTCAGGGCTACCAGGAACAACCAAGGCACCAAGGACACTGTAGCTGCTTGGTTTCCTACCTTCGCCAGGCACGTTGGATGACTGCTGCCGCCTTGTTCTTTTTGCGAAACAGCTCTTTCCTACTTCTTTCTCTCTGGATTATCTGCAGTCGGAGCTCTACGGGGAGAAGGTCAATATTCACACTCTGCCCAGAGAGGGAACCAGGTGCTGGATCAGTCTCCTTAGATACCTGAATGTTCTCAGACAGGACAGATGTTCCCATTGTCCTGGCTCCTGACCTCAACTCCTCTGTGCTCTGTGGCAAATCTGAATAGACCCCTCCTGGGAGCTTGGTCTGTGTCACTTTGTTTCTTGGTGTTCGATGCTGGAGAGAATTCTGCCCAGCATGGACCACCTCCCCCCTGGCACTGCCAGGCCGGCTAGAACCAGCTGGGGAGCACCTTCCTCCTTTGAGCTCTTGAATGCGCTTTTTCTGAGGGGCACATTTGGCCATGGGTGCTGTGCCCTGCCACCTGCTGGGCTTCCGGTGCCCATCCTGTTGTAGGAGACTTGCAGCTACCGGATGGGGGTCCTCTCCTTTGTCATCAGGCCTGGCCACCCTAATGCAGGGGGGCTGCTTCAAGAAGGCTTTTCCCTTTTCACACCGCTGAGTGCCAGCCGTCTCACCTCTGGACTTCTCAACAGAGGAGACTCCTGGACGCCCGTTTTCATCACTGCCTTCATTGGGTCTGAAGTGGACATAGGCAGAGCGGCCTTTAGAAAGTTCTCTAGATATTTCTTAGGGAAACAAAATGCAGAAGAAGAATATTTATTTTCCAAAACTTGAACAGTAGGAAAATTTGTTCACATAAAATATTCAGACTTAGCATATAGCATAGTAGTGGCAATTATGACTAGGAAAATAACTGTTTAACTTCTTTTTTTTTGAAACAGAATCTCACTCCGTCACCCTGGGTAGAGTACCATGCAGTGACAGCTCACAGCAATCTCAAACTTTTGAGCTTAAGCAATCCTCTTGCCTCAGCCTCCTGAGGAGCTGGTACTACTGGGGCCTGCCACACTGGCTAGTTTTTCTATTTTTAGTAGAGATTTTTTTTTTGTTGTTCTTGCTTAGGCTGGTCTCAAACTCCTGAGCTCAAGCAGTCCACTTGCCTCAGCCTCCCAGAGTGCTAGGATTATAGGCCTGAGCCACTGTGTCCAGCCAAAAACTGTTCAACTTCTATGTCTAGCCACATAATAGATAAGTTGGAAGCCTTTCATTACGAGTACCTAGAAATGCTGACTGAAATACAGTGGACATCCTTTTAAAAACACTGTCATGCTTTTAAGAAAATAAAAGAACTCTCTGGAGGCCAAAAAGAGAAAACTAAAAATTAAAGCAGTAAGTACACGTATGTGAGCTAATCCAACAACTTTCTAGGCATGGAGTAGTGTTTGAGTGGCAATGGACAGCCTTATTAAATACCTAGTTGTGTTTTAACATCCAGATAAGAATAAAAAATGAGGCCTTGCAGGTCCAGTTAGCTGGACTGGACTCAAGACTATGAAGCCAGGACTCTTGAGGAAATATATATACCTTTGGGAAATCAAAGAAATCTGCTTTCTGGCAGATATACCTTTGGGAAAGGACAAGGAATTTTGTCACAGCCTAGGTTCTGGATGGGTTAGAGTCTCTCGCAGTGATCTTTCTAAGATTATGTCTCCTTCCGTTTCCCTATTTGAAACAATGAGGTTAATTATAATAACAGTTCACATTTACAGGGTGCTTTAGGCACTGTCCTTAAATCTTTGTATGGGCTCTTTCACTGATGTTCACAATTTTCTAAGGCAGTCATTATTATATTTTTTTTAATAAATAAAGAAATTAAGGCCTGGAGAGGTAAAGTAACTTACTAAAGATTACATAGCTAGTAAGTGGTAGACTCTAAATGAACCTAGGCTGTGTCATTCCAAAGCCTGTACATTTAGCCAAGATGCTTTGCACATAAGGTAAGCAACAAACAGGAAGAATTATTAAGAGGGAGAAGGCAAAAATTGCTTGACTTGCTAGGAGACGTTGGACTAATCCCCATTTATAGGACTCAGCTTCCTGCCTTGTTTTGGGGAGGCAGTGCTAGATGCTCTCTGAAGACTCTCAAACTCCAACATTCTCCCATGAAACAGAATGGGAGAGAAAATGAAAGAATGGGAGAGAAAAAGGAGGAGTCGGCATTTCCCATCTCTGGGTTCTTGCTAGAGTGCCCACTGTTTGAGTCAACATTGCCTGACCACTGATACGTTGAAGCAGCTGTAGCCTTTCTTTATAAAGTGGCTAATAGGGTCCTTTGCCAAATTATGTTGTTGTCTCCTAAGGATACCATGTTAGTGAGGCCCTAGGCAATGGTTAGTCTTGATTCCCAGAAGTGCCTCACTATTTTCAGGTGAATAAGGATAAGTCTGCCCATGAAACTGGAGCTCTCTTTCCTTACATCTAAAGCAGCCTCACTGTCCTCCTTTCTTTCAGCTATCCCCAAAGTCTGATGCTTGGCTTCTGTTTACATGTGTGTTTGAATCTGGCTCTTCACAAAGGTCTCTTTTCAGGACACCACTTCCCATCCTCAAACGAGAAGCTCCCGTTGTTTTAGAACAGTAACTTAGAAAATTTTCAACAGTGTCCTATATCAAGACACAAATCTTACAATGTGGCCCAGTTTACTCAGATGCATGCACACATATACATAGACATAAACAAACCAGCCCCTTACTCTTACAGTGTACTTTGATATTTTCTATTATAGTCTATATCATAAAAATGGGCTAGTTCAATCCATTAAATTCATTTCATGGGTCATATATGGCTTGAAAATCATAAAATCATGTACTAGGATTACCTTGAGGAGGTCTTATTAGTATTAGTGTAATTAAAAGAAAACAGGACTGGTTATTAGAAACTGAAAGACCATGGATGTGAGGCTACTCCATTAGAATGTCATCATGTCCACAGTAGATCTGACTGCCTTCAGGCTGATATCTCAGGGTATTTTTTAATAAGCAGGCTGACATGAACTACACCTGTGTAGTTGTAAGATGTCTGAAGTTACTGTGCTCTCCTTTCTGCTCTGCAGAGCACTGAATTAGGGAAATTATTAGCATTGTACATTTGAAGTTACAGTGATTAAGTGTAATTCTTGGGGTACAGAGTAAACTTCAACCAAACCTTTAACGGGTGGTTTCTAAGAGAATTCAGGTCAAGAAGTATTTACCTATGTACCCAATGAGTGCTCATTACTGTAGAAAAGAAGTGGATGGTCCTTAGCCTTAATTGATAATTCAGTATTGCTGGCACATGGTGTGGGCTCAAAAACATATCTGTTGGAGGAATACATTGCATAAATAATCTAGTAAATTGTGCAAAGCAAATCTTTGCCATAAAAATGATATTCTGCTACATGAATATACCTAACACTTTTCATCTTGTGTTTTATGACCTTTCATCTCTGAATCTCTAGCACCTAGCTAGTACTATCTAACTATAAATTCAACAAATATTTTCTTGTGTGCCAGACACCCTGCCAGGTGCTGGAGATACGGAAGTTAGGAGACACATTGCCTCTCCTGACAGATTGTTTAATGGGCAAAGATTCTCCTCATCCTAACATGTATGTACTTTTCTAATGTAATACTGCCACATCTTCTATCCAAAGGTGTAGTCTATTTCTCTACTTCCTTAAATCTAGGCTGACATTGTAATTTGTTCTGATCTACAAAATATGGTAGAAATAATATGGATGTTCTGGAGTCTAGGCTTCAAGATGTCCTGCAGCTTCTTCTTTTTTTTTTATTTGAGACAGAGTCTCACTTTGTTGCCCTGGGTAGAGTGCTGTGGCATCATAGCTCATAGCAACCTAAACTCTTGGGCTCAAGTGATCCCCCTGCCTCAGCCTCCAGAGTAGCTGGGACTACAGACACCTGCCACACTGCCTGGCTATTTTTTTAGAGACGGTGTCTCATTCTTGCTCAGGCTGGTCTTTAACTCTTGAGCTCAGGCAATCCACCTGCCTCGGCCTCCCAGAGTCTAGGATTATAGGCATGAATCCACTGCACTCTGGCACATATCTTGCAGCTTCTGCCTTTTTCCTCTCAGAGCAGTGCTCTGAGTATGTAAGGAAGATGGTTTACTGGAGAATGAAAGGCCACACAGAAAAGCATGAAGGCACCTCAGTGAACAGACAGCACCACTTGCCAGACATATAAGGGAGTCCATCTAGGGTTTTCCAGCCCAGTCAGCCTTCCAGCAGCCACATGAGCCCAGGTCATCTAGCAGAACTGCTTAGCTAACTCACAGACCTGTGGGAAATAAACTGTTGATGTTTTAAGCCACTTACTTTTGGTGGTACTCTGTTATGGCACAAGAAATAGCCAACACAGAAACTGACAACTAAAAAGACAGGTGGGGGCGGCACCTGTGGCTCCGTGAGTAGGGCACCAGCCCCATACACTGAGGGTGGTGGGTTCAAACCCGGCTCCGGCCGAACTGCAACCAAAAAATAGCCAGGTGTTGTGGGTGCCTGTAGTCCCAGTTACTTGCGAGGCTGAGACAAAAGAATTGCCTAAGCCCAGGAGCTGGAGGTTGCTTTGAGCTGTGAATCCATGGCACTCTACTGAGGGCGACAAAGTGAGACTCTTGTCTCTTTGAAAAAAAAAAATACAGGTGTTGTCCTAACAAAAATCTAATACGCATGACTTTGGGATTGGTTGGTGAACAGAAACTGGGAAGGCGATGAGAGAATGTTGGTGAAGGTGAGAAGAACAGAGAAAAAATTGCTATTGGAGTCTAGAGAAAGGTGAACCTTGTTATTCAGTGGCAGAATAACTGGCAAAATTTTCACTTGCAATAACTTAGAAGATAGAAGATATACCTAATGAACTCATAGATATGGCACAGGAGATTTTCAGGTGGAATCCCAAAGAAACCAAGTGCTTTTTAAGGTGCATATGATGAAGTATTGGGAAAAAGAAAGAAAATACAGAACTACTAAGTTGTAAGCAGAATTCAGAGGAAGCATAAAGAACCCAGGATGTGCTGGGTTAGAAAATAAAACTGTTTAACATTTTTAATCTCTCCAACCAGCACGAGTCCCATTGTAAGATAAGGCCTCAGGATAAGAAAATCCTATGGTTGTAGTACCCTTTATTAAGAGCTCAAAAATATTCAAGGTAGTGCATAGTGGGCCCTCTCAGCTAGACAAAAGAATTTCTAAGAATTTCAAGGACATTTTCCCACCGAAGTCTGATGTGATTTGAAAATTAGTTATGGATGTGGTTTTTGGAACATGGAGTGAACTTCACTGGATTCACAGGAAACTCGTGAGCTTTTTGAGATTAACTGTGTTACTGAGTATCTCCAGGCAAAAATGGTGAGGCTTTCAAAATAAAAAGAAGCCTCTGGGCCCCCAGTATCCTGCAGTCAAGAAACAGAAAAAGATCGTTACTCAGCCGCAAACAGGGGCCATTTCTTACGTTCCCAGAGAACACAGCCAGGAATCCAGGTAGCCAAGCCAGAGCCAGGAGAACCATGAAATAGGAAGCCACAGAGGTATACATGAGACCCTAATCAAGGAATATTACACAACTCAGAGTAGGGGCCCTACTGACCAGCTGGCTTTCCAAATTACTATCTGCCTTCCGTTCCACCCCTTTTTGGAACAGGAGTGTCTATGGTGGTTTTCTGTTCCCGTCTCACCACTGCTTGTTGGATGTGGGGGAGGGGTTAGTAACGTGTCTTTTGGTTGAGTGTCTCTCAGTCAGGTAAAGTCCTGCCTGGGGACCTTGAGCCACATTTGGACCTGATACAGGTCTCAAAGTCCTAGACTTCAAGTGATGTGATAACCAGGATGAGATTTTGGGGTCCTGAGATAGGGGTTAGAATATCTTGCCTGTGGGAGGAATTTGAATAATCTGTGACCAAAAAGGAACTGTGATAGATAGTTTAGTAGTCCAAATTCCCCCCATCCTGTGATGCACAGAGGCGGAACTATTTCCCCACATCACTGGGTCTGGAGTGGCCTTTTAACTTTCTTTTGACCACCATGAGGTGGTGAGCAAAAGGGGTCAAGGGGTCTCACAGGTTTTGCCTTTGCTTTCTGAGAATGCAGTTCTGTCTTGAGACCACCATGTAAGGAAGCCAGTCTCGTCTACTGGAGGACTGACAGCCAGGATCAGCTGTTAGACGTTCAGTTAGTCTGTCTGAGACCATTCAACTGACTTTTCACCTGAATGTGGGTGAAACCTGCAGAAGAGCCCACCCACTCTGTAGAATCATGAGAAACAATAATTGCGGTTTAAAGCCACTTAGGTTTTGTGTGGTTTATGATATAGCAGCAGACAACTGAAACAATCCTACTCTTGATAGATCCTATAGTCTACTGGAAAAAAATAAAGTCAACCAGTAACAACAGTAAAAGCTGATGATCTTTATAATAGGGAAATGTAGGACAGGTATTAGAACACATAGCAGGAAATTGTAGCCTCATTGAGTAGGGAGAGATGGCTGTCCAAAAGAAGGAATATTCACCCTGAGATCTGAAAAAAAAGTAGAGGACACCAATTGCAGAGGCTCTGAGCTAAGAAAAACTCAAGGAAATTCACCATGGCTGTCACATCGTGGGAACCTAATTAAAGAATGAATGGATGTGCATGTAACACAGTATCACACTTTCCTTGGGAGTTGCATTGCTGACACACTGTCACTGGAAAGTGGATTATGGCCTTAAATTCCAGGAATGTTTATGGTCATTTATGTGTATTTTTATGTAGTAATTCCTGGTTAGATTAGCTATATGGCTTAACAATGATTGTTACTGAGGACCTACTGTGGGTCATGGACTATAATAAGTACTCTATGTTGATTATTTTATTTCTACCCAAACTATCTTGCAGAGTAAAGAATGTACACCCTACTTTATAGCTAAGGAAATTAAGGTTCAGTGAGACAATCTGAATTGTCCAAACCCTGAATGAAGTGACCCTTTCTGACGGTCCACAAGGTCAAAACTATTTTCAGAATAATACTAAGACATCATTTGCCTTTTTTACTGTGTTGGCATCTGCACTTAGATTTTGGGAGGGGTCCCACCATTCTCTAATTTATAAGAGTGAACTCAATGCGTTTGAATTGCTTTGTGCAAACAATGTGACTCGTGCCCAACACCTGCTTTCCTTCTGGGAGTCTGGACAGAATTTTGGCATGTAGGTGGAGGGTATCTATGAGACTGACTCCTGATAAAAATTCTGAAGTCATACCAGCTTTCCTAATGGACAAAAGGTTGTCTAACTGGTTGTTACAATTTATTGCTGAAAGAATTAATTGTGTTGTATGTGAGTCCATTGGAAGAGGACTCCTGGAAGCCTGTGCCTCGTTTCCTCTGGACTTGGCTCCAAGTACCTTTTCCCTTTGCTGATGTTGCTTTGTGTCTTTTTGTTATAATAAATCATAGCTGTGAGTACAACTATATGCTGAATCCTGTGAGTTGTCCTCACAAATTACCAAACCTGGGAGCGGTCGCTGGAACCCTGACATAGTAAGTGAACTCCAAATAGGATAAAGTGCAAAAACTCATGCCAAAACACATCGTATTAGACTTTAGAAAATTAAGATAAAGGAAAAAAAGTCATGAAAGCAATCAGAGAGAAATGATGTGTTAGGAAAGAACATTCTTTTTTTTTTTTCTGAGACAAGAGTCTCACTATGTTGCCCTGGGTAGAGGGCCGTGGCTTCACAGCTCACAGCAACCTCAAACTCTTGGGCTTAAGGGATTCTTTTGCCTCAGCCTCCCCAGTAGCTGGGACTACAGACACCTACCACAATAGACGCCCGGCTATTTTTTGTTGCAGTTGTCATTGTTATTTAGCTGGCCGGGGCCAGGTTTGAACCCACCAGCCTTAGTGTATGTGGCTGGCACTGTGACCACTGTGCTTCGGGCGCTGAGCCAGGAAGAACATTCTGAGGAGCACTAATCTGAATGACAGGGGACTTCTCATTGAAACTACAAAAACCAGAAGGAACTGGCATAGTATTTTTCAAGTGCTAAAAGAAAAGAACTACCAAGCATGAAAGAGGCTCATTCAAACTATAAATCCATCAAGATAGGAGGCTAAAAAGTGTTGAAGTACTTCACAGAATAAGAAGAGAAACAGAGGAAAACAGGGATCACATCACAAAATGGCAGACTTAAATGCTAACATAATAATTACCCTAAATATAAATGGTCTAAATACACCAATCAAAAGAGACCCTAGTCCACCACCGGCTTCAGATGGCAAAGGCAAAGCACCTACCATTTGGCTTTCTGGACTTTGATCCCTGCAAGTCTGAGGAAACGCCCTGCTCCTTTTGGGGATCCCTGCCTAGAGACGCTCGTGGAGACCCTTGGCAGTCTTCCGGCCCAGGGCTGGGGGCCCTGTTGTCAGCAGGAGGCTGCTTGCTGGGGGCCCAGCTCTGCCTGCGGGGCTCATCCTGGGTGCTGGGCAGCCTGGGAAGTGCTGGGCGTCTGCAGGCTTCTGGGCTCCACCTTCCTTTCTGCTGTTCTGCCTCCTTTCGCTTGTTTTCTTCCTCCCGCTTTCTGGAAGCAAAGCCAAAGAGGAAGAGGAAAATCTTAAATGAGTATCATTTGCTCAAGTGATGCTGAGAGGGGTTTAAATTTTAAGAAAAACTACCACATCACAGGAGATATTTGGAAATTTGCATTTTCCAGGAGTAGTCTTTTCTTTAGATAAAATAAAACTCATCTTTTTTATACCAGGCCTTATAGCTCCAAAGATGGTGGAAACGAAAAGACTATTATGGATTAATCTTTGCACTGTGGAGACACACGATAGATAACCAGGCAACATTTTTGTGTGAAATATAACACATTCCCAAGGGTGTGTGTGCCCCAAGCTTGTGTATCATTCCTAGAGCTACCTGGAACTCTATGCGTTTTTCTCTTCTTCTAGAAAGCGTATCAGAAAGTAACTGAGAATGACAGTTGTAGGGATAACCTTGACTCTGATTTATTTAAACAGCCCATTGGCAAACCTTAATGATAACATAAAAAAATTACTTGTAGCTCTTTCACATCCTCACTTCCAAGTTGACAAAGAAAAGAAGGAACAATGTAGTGCCCAAAAGCGCCATGGCCACGTGCAGCCTGTTCACTGCAGAACTGTGCCAAGGCGTGCCTCAAGACACGGCTGTAAAGAAGTTCATCATTCGGAACACAATGGAGTGTCTTCCATGCCTATGTGCTTCCTAAGCTCTGTGTCAAGCTAGATAACTATGTTAGCTGTGCCATCCACAGCAAGGTCGTCAGGAACCATTCTTGGGAGGCCCTCAAGGACCAAACACCCCCACCCAGATTTAGATCTGGGGGTGCTGTTCCTTGACCTCCGTCGAAGCCCATGTAGGGAGGTGAGTCCTTGAGGACTGAAGAAAACTATCCTTTAGGAAAAAATAAAATGGGCCAGGCGCGGTGGCTCATGCCTGTAATCCTAGCACTCTGGGAGACTAAGATGGGTGGATTGCCCTGAGCTCAGAGGTTCGAGAGCAGCCTGAGCCAGAGCAAGATCCCGTCTCTAAAAAATAGTTGGTCATTGTGGCGAGCACCTGTACTCCCAGCTACTCAGGAGGCTGAGGCAAGAAGATTGCTTGAGCCCAAGAATTTGAGGTTGCTATGAGCTTTGATGCCATGGCACTCTACCAGGGGCGACAATGATGGCCTCTGTCTCAAAAATAAAATAATAAAATAAAATAGAATAAAATAAAACCTAATGAAAATTGCAATGCTGATATTGAGAGCTTTAGTTGAGTCAAACCTGTTCTCTCTACAGAGAGGCCCAAAAGGTAGGATGATTTTCAAAAATCACACACAAGCAGTTGGTGGCTGGGCTGCAACCCTTGTGTAGTGACAGAAGAGGGCTGAGCGAGAGGGCCAGGTCTAGAGATAAGTAGCAGCAGGAGGCAGGTGGCCCAGAAAGGCCTGAGGAGCCTGAGGATGAAGAGGCTGAGTTGAGGGCAGGGTTTGTTTGACCAAGGCCATTCATTTGTAGGGATTTCCAAGGGAAAGACAGGAGGGAAAAACCCTTATTTAATGAGATTCTCCTCTGCTGGGCACCGAGGATACAGAAATCAGGACCCTGAAGTTCAGATCCCTGGAGGAACCTTCTACCCAGAAGGGACAGCTAGGAAAATAGACCTAACTTAAAATGGAAGAAATGTTAATGTGCTTGCAGAGAGGAGACAGTCATTAATTTTGTCTGGAGTAATCAAGAACAAGGTCCCAGATGTAGATTCTTTTTTTTGGTTTGAGACAGAGGCTCACTTTCTTGCCTCTGGTAGAGTACCATGACGTCATAGCTCACAGCAACTTCAAACTCTTGGACTCAACTCTTCCCCTGGTACAGTGCTGTGGCATCATAGCTCACAGCAACCTCAAACTCTTGCCTCAGCCTTCCAAGTAGCCAGGACTACAGGTGCCTGCCAGAACTCCAGGATATTTTTTTTTTTTTTTTTTTTAGAGATGGGGGTGGAGGAGGTGGGGAGAGTGGGGTGGGGAGTCTCACTCTTGCTCAGGCTGGTCTTGAACTTGTGAGCTCAAGCAATCCATCCATCTCAGACTCCCAGACTGCTGTAATCACAGGTGTGAGCCACTGCTGCGGGCCAAGTCCAGTTGTTGATTCTTAAAGATGTGAATTTGCCAGGCAGGGCAAAGGTTGGTGATATATGGAAAACAGGCCTGATTTGCTTCTTTTGATCTTTGAACAGAGCTGGTTATACACAGCAGGTACCCAATTTATTTGGGGTCCAGGTGATTCTCAGTTACTACTCAGGAAGAGAATTTGGAAGCCACTTAAAGGTTCAGTTTAAAATAGAACGATTAGGGTGGCGCCTGTGGCTCAGTAGGTGGTGGGTTCGAACCCGGCCCCGGCCAAACTGCAACAAAAATATAGCTGGGGGTTGTGGTGGGTGCCTGCAGTCCCAACTACTTGGAAGGCTGAGGCAGGAGAATCACCTAAGCCCAAGAGCTGGAGGTTGCTGTGAGCTGTGATGCCATGCACTCTACTGAGGGTGCCACAGTAATACTCTGTCTCTAAAAAATAAAATAGAATGATTAAAGAAATGGTGGAGAGAACTCGTCGCTGGGAAGTATAAGAAGTTTCCTAGTCTTGCTTCAGCCAATAACTACCAAAGGCCCTCGAATGAGTCACTTGCCTATCAGAGACTCTGCTTCCG
The DNA here is from genome assembly GCA_963574655.1 of Perodicticus potto. NCBI lineage: Eukaryota > Metazoa > Chordata > Mammalia > Primates > Lorisidae > Perodicticus > Perodicticus potto. The sequence goes on from CAUYRH010140231.1 coordinate 43,082, forward strand.
GATCTAACACTTGTTAATTCTGGCTTGACTTAGGGGTCTGTTTTGGAAACCAGTTATCTTTACAAAATTTAGGATTCCTTTTGTAATGAGATGGAGAAGTTTTGTGGTAGTAGCTGGCTGGCATCAGAGTCCCTCTTGTGGAGGGGGACCTTGTTTAGACAAACGCTTTAATAAGCTTAGGGACAGGACTCAGGTCTGGTAGAAGGAGAGACCTTAGGGCCTGGCTAGTGACTGGGTTCTGAGGCTCCAGAGAAAAGGGCTTCTCCGCAGGAGATGAATTTTTGTAGCTTCCTCACCTAGAGAGAGGAGATAAAAGACAAGGGAGACAGAAGAAAGGAGGAAGGAAGAGAGGACAAGAGACAGAGCAGGGCCAGGGCAAAGAGAATCCTCGTGTGCTGAAGAAACAAAAGGACTTCAGAGCTGTGCTCCTCACACGTGAATGGGCCGAATCACCTGATTACCTCGGCAGTTACAGATTCTAATTTGCCAAGTCTCGGGTGGGACTCAAGTTCTGCATTTCTAGCAAGCAGAATCAGATTATTCAGGTGTCACTGGTCCTCTGACCACACCCCGAGTAGCTAGGGTTCCGAGAACGGGAAAGTCTAATATGGACTGTTAGCTATACAGTTAGGGGATATGAAATGTATGATATGAAATGGGATTCTTCTCAATGACACCAACTTTTTGTGAGGTCTACTATGCTCATATGTGATTTTTTAAATAAACAACCTGACAAGTATCAGACATGGAAGCAAGAATTCAGACTTCCACAGACACAGAATCTCACAGACCCCCGATGCATCTCAAAGGACAGGGAAGACCCACCTGCAGATACCTGGGTTACACTTTAATTTAAAACCTTATCAACTCATTACATTCCCCTCTGATGGTCTTTCTTTCCACAGAGCAGCCCCTGGTCTGGGGACAAGCTAGCCGATGTAATAATTTTCCATTGAGTCCTATCACAGAGGATTTGGCAGATGGGTCATGCTAACTCCTATACGGCTTTAGGGTTTTTATTTGACTCTGGTTTTGTTACATCTTTCCCAACTGCTGACACTTGGGCCTCTTGCACTGCAGTCTACAGGATAGCTGGACAGCCTGGCGTCTCAGTGCCTGAGCATCATGTGGACGCGAGCAGGTGCTGTATCAGTGCATCTGTCTGGAAGAAGGCTGCTTTTCAGAAAAGGTGGAAGCACCTGGGCAGCTGAAGGGCTGCTAATTGATGTAATAACTTTGCTCCTGGCAGGCAGCACTGACAACAGAGCGGCTTTAAGACAAAGATACTGGCCCTCTAGACAGACACACGCGTGTGGCTGTCTCAGTTGGCATCTACGTGGATCTCATTGCCATGAAGAGGGGCTCTGAGGTCATAAATCAGACTTGTTATTTGAGCCGTCACTTCTCTTCGTTTTAGGAAACTAAACAGCCTTCTTTTTCAATTCCAAGGCACTATGTAGTCATCCCTTGGACAAATGTTGTCACTGTAGACCAGGGGTCATCAAACTAGGGCCTGCAGGCCACATGCGGCCTACCAAGGACATTCATCCGGCCCACCGGGTGTTTTTGCCCCTGCTGCCTGTCCTGCTTAGCGGCCGACTAGTACCCGGTGGCAGTGCACATGTGTTGACTGTGCACCACACTCTCCAACTCCCCTCCTTCTCTGTCTCTGGGCTCCTCCTCTCAGTCTCGGGTGAGACTGAGACTCTTGATCGGAGGAGTCACGAGCTTGCCTGTGCAGAGCCTGCTGCTGCCTGAGGACCAGGTAAGAACAAGTTAGGAATTTTTTTTTTTTGAAGTTAGGAGGTCTATTTTTTTTTTTT
>CAUYRH010140244.1:0-23701 GCA_963574655.1 Perodicticus potto
CCTAATCTCAGGAACCATGCACTCAAAATGGCAACCATCTTTGGTAGCACTTATGTCTGTGAACAGACTTTTTCCAGAATGACACATCTGAAATCTCCAACCAAATCTAGACTAACTGATGCACACTTGCATCACTTGTTATGACTAGCAGTGACAAATATGGAACCAGACATTGACAATCTCATTAGCCAAAAGCAGGCCGGCCCATAGTTCCCATTGAAATACTGGTAAGTTTGTGGATTTAACTTTATTTGTTCTTCATTTTAAATATCGTATTTGTTCCCGTTTTATTTTTTTACTTCAAAATAAGATATGTGGCTTGTGCATAGGAATTTGTTCATAGTTTTTTTTTTTTTTTTTAACTATAGTCTGGCCCTCCAACAGTCTGAGGAACACTGAACTGGCCCCCTGTTTAAAAAGTTTGAGGACCCCTGGTCTAGTTTTTCTATCCCAGCAGTCAGTTCTCCCTGGTAATCAGGACGGTTTATCCTAACCTTAACATCCGCCCACAAAAGGGGATTCCCTCCCCCTCCCTTGACAACCTATACAAATTTGGACGATCCTTACTTTCTTTGTAGCTCATCCCCAATAATCCTACAAAAATAAACCCAGGGTGTTCGGTCAGCTTTCACAGGCCACTTATATTTATTTGAAAGGCAGTCATTACATCATCAGCTTGAAAATTCTCCCTTATCCAGACAGAATATGTTTATTCCTTTGACCTTTCCTCAAAAGTTACATGTTCCCCTAAATTCATTTGTTTTTCCCCTGACCAACTAGCATTCTTTATTATTATAATTAATACTTTTTCCAAATGATTGTGTGGAGCAAAGATGCTGATAGTAGTGGGTGGATCAGTAGGGAATAAATTTCAAGAGTATTTTTGCCATGGGCATTTTTTTCTTTTTGTAACCAATGACTGTTTCTCAGATAACTGAGGTTCACACAGACTCTGGTCAGGAAGAAAGTGTTTTCTGTGTGAAAGTCAAAATGACTCATGTGCACATCATATTTTATGACCACCCTAAAATAATCTATCAAAATAATATAGGCAACATTTTTCTCAATAATTTTAATTTTGTCATGTTGGTAAGAAAAAGTAATTGCTGGTAGAGAGGAAAATGATCACTGTACAGGGAAAAGTGATTTGCAAGTCAAAAAAAGGAGGTAGTTTTTGAGCAAAATTTAAAGACACAAACATACACATTCCCCCTATACAAACATTTATTGAGCATCTATCATGTGCTATGAGTTTTCCTAAGGACAAAAACAGAGGATGTCCCCCACAAATGTATACACATTTTCATGAGGGAAAAAATTCATATTCAATTTTGCTACTCAAGTCACATTTGACTTCTGCAATTATAAGAGATACAAGGTACAAGATATGGAAGAGCAAATGTTACTGGTACGTATTGAGCAGTACAATGTTAATATAGTTTTCTTTTTTTTCCTTTTATAAACTGTGTACATACTTTTTGGCATGCTCTCTATATTGAGTGTTCTAAACCTATTCTAATTCTTACAACAATCACATAAGATAGCTGCTCACAATAATATTCTCATTTTGCACGCTGTGAGCCCCCACATCAGAGGAGTTAGATAATTTCCCTATTGTCATCTATCTGGTTCACAGCATTGTTCTCTGTGTAATGCTCATTCCCCGCACCAAAGATACCTCCTGTTGTCTCTGTAAAATCAGAAATGCAAATACAATGACTAATGCACTTTCCTTTGATCCTTTTCTGCTCATATTTCCTACCTGAGTACTTTTATGGGACAAAATACTGGAAACTTCTTTTTTCCTAGGATACCAATTTGCAATAATTTCCAGTGGTTTTTACATTTGTGCATATAGATAGTTGGAGATCTAGATGAAAGAATGAACAATGTATTATATTGACACAGCTACATTTCAGAAAATGTTTAATGATACAATTTCCAAGTTCATCTCACTATATGTATATATACATATATATAACTAATATGTAAAAGCTAGTATTTTACTACCTTAAGTATGTGTACTCCACAGATTTTAGATGTGAATGGAATATCTTTTCCTGCTCAATTGCGCTCCTTTACTCAACCCAATAAGAAGCATCCTGGTGAAATATAATTTTCTGGAGTCTGTAGACTGAGAAGTGCTTCTGTTACCTTAATTATTGCATTGCTGGTAAATCCAAGTAATTTAAAGAGGGCCAGCCTTCCAGTCATGCCACTGCAGAGCACCAGATTAGTGGTGCTGCAGTTACACCACAAATAATGTTCCAGGCATTAGAAACAGATGACTGCTTTTTCTCAGCAAATTAATAATTCTCAGATGTCTACTTTTTAATTTCCCGTACATTTCAGATCAACATTTTCCCCCCTTAACAGGATTCTTTCATCACATTTTTCATGTCTTTTTTCAATAACATGACATTGTGTTTGTCTTTTAACTGTGGGGTTCACATTGTTCTCGACTCACTCTAATTATATTGATGATCAGAGCTTCTACTGCATGATTTATTTAGCTTTTATTTGGCATGAACTAGAGTTGACTCTGTTTAGGTTTAAAAAAAAAAGACTTGGTACAAAATGGACCTTGTCATTTTAATCTCTCTAAGAAGAGTTTTATTATCCGCTATTTCATTTTGTGGTTAGTGCCACTAAACCTTGTGTTGAAAGGGGCTTTTCTCACCCGTCCCTTAGGAGACATGAACGATGATGCTCTGGCCTGCACTCTTTACTTATCCTTCACAATCTTCTCCTGCCATCCCTCTTTTTCTTTATATCCTTCCTCATTTCTCCTTCCTAAAATAAATAGCTTTCCCAGGAAGGTGCTACCCGAGAAAATACCTATTTCCAAGAGATTTAAGGAAGTCTGTATTTTTTTCTATGACATTTCTATAAGGATTGCAATAATTTCCTTATGTGGAAAATTGTTATGTAGGAACACAGAAAAGCACTCCCTCTCTCCTTTGCATTTTCCTGTATCCTATAAAGCTTATATACTCAAGCTCATATGATTGGAAATTTGTACAGTCCCTTGCATTTGGAAGGCACTTTCACTTACTTTACCATATGGAATCCCCTTTTCAATACTTCCAGGTTGACAAGAATATACTGTTAGCCTTATTCTCTGAATGAGGAAAAAGATTCAGAGACTTAAGTGAAATACTTTACATAGGGTCATATGACAAGTAAATGGCAGAGTGGAAATTCTGGTGTGACTTGCTTTTTGGTTTTTTTTTTTTGGCATGTTACATCAACAGTTCACACTGGCTAAAATAATTTGCCATTTTGAATTGCAAACAGACGTTTTTAAAATCTGGCTTTATATCAAAATAAAACAACTAATAACCTTCCAACAATAATATATATAATTAAAATATAAAAATATTGAATGGTGTTATTATTATTCCCAGGTCCACTGCAGAGTCATTCAGGAGGAGTCAAGGCAATAGTCTGTTTTTATTTTGCCATTTCTCCCAGGTATAATCTTTCACTGTCTGATAATATTAGAGACTATAACATGAACATGACCAATGTCTATGGAATATAAACCATCATAATGCCATTTTATGGGGCAGCTTCCTTGAGAGATTGTAACTACTATTGTTTACTAGAATTATAGCATTGCATTTAAGAGTTGGAAGTGAGTTTGAAAATGTTTAGGAAGCTTCTCTAATTCAAAGCCAGTTTTATTATGTGTTGAAATAGATTCTACAGTCCACTAATCTAAAATACAAACTACTTGGATTTTAATGAAAATAAAATGAATATTTAGTGTAGTGCTTAATTTTTTAAGTTTATTACTGTATAGCCATCCCATTTTTATAACTCCTTATTCGTGTATCCCAATGTTGGGGACAAGTATAAGGTCATATAGTAAACTTAAGGCGTGACACTTGAATGTGTATTTTAACAAATGAGATACATTAGATCTCAGTAAATACATTTAATGATGCAATTATTATTGTTGGCACTTTAAATAAATGGAATTTTAAATGTTGCAGAGGTCTTTACTTTTTTCAAAAGAGAGGAGGAAAAGATAATTGAAAGTTAATGAATAATAGAAAAATATACCTCTATGGAAAGTGTTTATACCAATCATTTGCCTCAATGAGTAATTAGTAAACTAACTTTGGCTCTCATTTTAACAAACAATTTAACAAACTTCGATTGGGCTCATACTACTATGTGCCAGGCCCTCAGGGTACAAAGGCAAATAAGCTGTTCGTCTTTGCAACACTCTCGTTCTGGTACAACATATTCTGTGTAAAGAATGAGGTATGTGAGAAAGATTGGGAAAGCACCAGTGGAGTGCAATTCTTTTTGACAATAACAGCAGGGACAATAATAACAGGGATTTGAGATATGGGGAGGGGGCAAGGAGAAAGTGTTATGTGCTAGAAGTTGACGGAAGTCCCCGAAGAACAAGTCTGACAGAAGAACGGGAAGAAATTAGATTTGGGTATTCTAAAGCTTGTGTAAATCCATCTTTGCCCCCTCAAGATATTAATATTAATGCTTTCATCAAACACAAAGTATGTCCAGGGTATGCAAAATAAAAATAATCACCTTAGAATAAAATCTAGGTATTTATGGGTCATTCAGGGTGATGATCATGATCTGTAGAAACTCATTGAGGAAACAAGTGAATCCTTTAAGAAGCTTGATTCTCAGGGCCAGTGCAGTAGCTCACGCCTGCAATCCTAACACTCTGTGAGGCTGAGGCAGGTGGATTGCTTGAGCTCAGCAGTTCAAGACCAACCTGAGCAAATAGTGGGGCGTTGTGGCAGGTTTGAGGTTGCTGTGACCTACGATGCCAAGGCACTCTACCCAGAGTTACAGGGTGAGACTCAGTCTCCAAAAAAAAAAAAAACAAGAAGAAGAAGCTTGGTTCTCATTCTAGCAGAAAGGAATGTGGGTAACCAGGCATGAATTTCTCTAGTTTTCTCATTGTATTATTGATACTGTTGAGGTCCAAGTTATTTCCCAGCTGATGACAATTATTAGGTTACAATTCACTTGGATCCAAGCTTATGTTGCTAAATCATCATTGAGTTTCCAGAATTGGAGCTTGTGAAGTTGCATTTTCTTTTCCCCATTGCATATATCGGCCTGTGAGCTTATTAAGGCAAATCTTAGAATATAAATTTGTAGCAGTGTCATATGTAATAAAAAGATGAAAACACACAATTTTGTAAAATATATTGTGTAAAAAGTGGTACATGTTAAGCATTTGATTATTGATTTGCTTGGATCTTCACAATAGGTAGGAAAATGATGTCTTTCTATAATAATTCTTTAACAGAGATCTGTAACAGAGATCTGGGTAAGGATTCTTTAACGTAGATCTAATGAAGATAACAAGAAGAAAGAATTACTTGACAATAACAACACATACAGTTAAAATAAAATAGAAACCATTTGTTGTTTTATATTTAACAAGCAAAAGTAGATGCAAAATTTGCTTCAAATATGACTACCTGAAAGGCTCAATTTTGATCCATCCTGGGTCCAGCTCTCCTGCCATCATCGTCCTTCTAATGATACTGTCCTGTGTCCAGTGCTAATACCATACCATTTTACCTAAAGTTAGTTTAAATATGGTTCATTTTTTTATTTGCACTATCACATACACCTTCAAATTGCTTCCACTAGAGTCTAGGAATGAGTCTTCTTTCCAGGTCTGTGTGCGGCACTGTGCTTTGTGTGGCCTTTTGTCTCCAGTGTTTTGCCTGAAGCCGCATTTGGTGGACTAGTTGGTCACTTTCTCTTTGACCTAAACCGAGGATGGCTTGCCTCTCACTCCTTAAGACAGAAGTTACAACAATATTAAGCACGCACCTGGTATAGAATCTCAGGATTTGCTGTTCCATCCACTTAATGTCCGTTGTTTGATAAGCACCAAAGGACTAGATGAGCATTGGATTTGTCTTATCTTGTTATTCAGGCAGTGCAAACCAGTAGCAGATAACTGCTAAACACGAAATGAGAATTTATTCTCCAAACTCTAGTTATCAGTAATTTGTTTACATCCTTAATTGTCAAAAAGGTAGAAAAGAGACTCTGAGACCCAAGCAAATGTCTTTTGCAAAAGAGCCACAGAAGACACTTTACCAGCCTAGGGTCTTCATCCTTTTCCATCCACTTGAGTTTTTTCTCTCATATTCACCAAATAGCTTGTCTTAATTACCATATACTTTTACTAGTGTCTAGAAGTAATTTACATAATTTTATCCAAGCAATGTATGTGTTTCTTGATTTGTCCCTTGTTTTAACTTCATTCTCAAAAACTTCTGTCATGTACATATTACGTCTGTGGTAAGCTTTCATTTTTTCATACTGATCAAATTTTCTCTCATTCTTGCTCTAATACTGTGATGATGATGGTTTATTAACATTTTTAGAGTTCGTATATTTGCCTTAAAAAAATGTTTACATGAAAATATTCTCAAGACAAAAGTTGCAAACAGTACAAAACGATACAAAACAAAACATTCAAGTCTCTCTTCACTTCCTCTCCAATTCACTCCCCTTCCTAGAACTAACCATTTCAACAGTTTGGAATGTATTTTTCTACACATCGTTCTATGAATTTGCATACATAAATATGTATGCAACATGGACTAGACAGATACATTAATTTACATAACCATATGCATTGTTCAGTGATGTGCTTTATTTATTTAGCCATATGCCAGATAGGTGATTATATGATAATACATACAGTTCTACTTCCCTCTTTTTAACAACCTCAAAATACTCCATAATACAGAAAAACCATGCATCTTTTAGCCACTTTTCGACTGTGGAAATTTTGAGTTCATGTTTTTTTTTTACCATTCTAATGGTAAAGCAATGAGCATCCCTTGTTGGCATATGTTGATATGGTGTGTGATGATTTCTCGAGATTAAATTTTCCACTTAGAATTTCTGTGTCAAAACAAAATTTCATAATCCTAACTTTGATATACATTGCAAATTGTCTTTCAAATGGACTTTAACAATTTGCACACCAACCACAAGGTGGACATTTGATATATTAACAATAATTATTATTTTGCCAACCTTATGAATAAAAACGTATATCTCATATGCATTTGCTTTTTTTATTGTTAATAAGGTTGAGTCCTTTTCATTTGTTTCGTGAACACTTATGCTGAAAATCCCCTGGCAATTCATTATATTCATACTTTTTCCTATTGATTTCTTAACTTATTAAAACAGTATAAATATTCCATATAGTAATCCTTTGTTTATACCATTAATTTGGTGGTGACTGCCAAGATTAAGCCCTCTATACTTATTGCTTATTTTTATATATCTTATTTATATCAGTGGGGTTATTAAACTCCATTAGTTCACAGTGCTCATTTTACATCTATTGGCCTTAGTACCCCAGATAGACCAATACATAGGCACTTAATATTGTCAACTGACATTGGAGACTACACAGAAAAATAAAGACAAAAGACGGCAGAAATGTGTTGCTGGCTCAAAGCTCAAGGCCAGGAGAAATCAGATGTAGCTTAGTAGGTGGATTTTCCATACTGAATGTGTAAAACCAGAAGGTGAAAGTTAACCTCCATATTCAGACATGCGACTCTTCATTTTGCCTGTTTGGTCATTCTTATGAGTTCATTGTTATACACCTTTATTCATCAAGTGCCATGTTTATTTTGACTAATTAATTTACCTCTTCCCACAATAATCAACATGGAAAAGTGGTTCAAGTCAAAATATATTCAAAAGTTTCTGTTATGAAGGCATGTCCTAAACGTGACTCTACAGGCTGTATGCAAAAGCCAACTAGAACATTTGGACACATTTCATTCGTCAAATCACTTGTGTTCTATGGTTTCTTTTTAATTTAGCTTATATTTAATAAAAATCTCTTCAACATACATATTTATAAGCACATGATTTTGCATGTAGCTCCAAATGCTTTTAAGTGAACAGAGGTGCTAGTTTTCTCAGGAAGAAAGAATATGTTCAAGAATCAAACAAAATATAGCAGCCCTTTTCCCATATTTTACGGTTTCTCTCACTCACAATTTACATATACACTTCACTTCTGAATGCATTTATTCACTAATTTGCCAAGTCCTTAGGTAACACACTCAATGTGTTCTATCTTTAGTCAAGGAAGCATGGTTTGTGGTTTGGAAGGATATGATTTGCTCTAAATGAAGTTTTAAAAAACCTTGAGTTAATTTTTCATCAGTATTCTCATGCAGTTTGTGGACAAAACTGTCTTTCTCACTCATCTGTACCTAAAATCCTAAAATTGGTTTTTTTTCTTTAGTTGTCCATATTTTGTTTTACTAGGAGGGAATTTAAGGGATAGATGTAGGCAAATCTTTCTTTCAAAGCTCTCCTGGATTGTGTGTGTGTGTGTGTGTGTGTGTGTGTGTGTGTGATCTGTATATTTTACACAATCGAACTCAAATTTTTTGATTCCTCATAAAATCCTTGGAGATTCTCTTACATGTCAAGATATCAAAGTGGTTGTTTTACAGTCATAACAACAACAATAATTATTTAATGGTTTTAGAATATCTCTACTTTCAATGAGAAATTTTACAGATAGGAAAAACAAATTGTCTATTCAGACATTCTTGGGTAACTGTTTTAAGTGAAATGGACCACTCCAATTATACCACTAATAAGCCCATTAAAATTCTAAAAAAGTTAGTTTATGAATTTAATATAAATAGAGCAAAAATGTTATTTGTATGCACCTTTTGTATATTTCATATTAGGGATATGCATTTTTATATAATACATATACTTCTAAATATAATATAATTAAAGGACAACCATATTTTCTGAAATATTACAAAAGAAACATGAAATTTGTGGACAAAACAATAGGTTAAGTTTGAGAAGTCTTAAGTTTTAAGGCCGGCCATCGTGATTTACACCTGTAGTCCTAGCACTCTGGAAGACTGAGGCAGGTGAATCGCCTGAGCCCAGGAGTTCAAGAGCAGCCTCAGCAAAAAGCAAGATCCTATCTCTACTACAAATAGAAAAACTACCTGGGTGCTGTGGCGGGTGTCTATAGTCCCAGTTACTTGGGAGGGTGAGGCAAGGCAATCACTTGATCCCGGGAGTTCAAGGTTGCTGTGAGCTATGAACCCATGGTATCTGCCCCAGCCACAGAGTGACCATCTGTCTCAAAAACAAAAACAAAAACTGACTATTGTCACAAGTTACTTTGGTAAATTAATAGATTGTCACTCATCTTTTATAGATATGTGTTTTTTTATCTATAAAACAAGGGGCTTGAACTTGGCAGTACTGTAAAATTCTTTCTGCTGCTAAATTCTACAAAACAGTATAATTTTTCTATTTTAAATGATTATGAAGGTTTATAGCTTTTATAGCTTTGCTTTTATGACATCTTGTTGGTCATATTTGTGATTTATACAATGCCAAGTCCTGCTCAGGAATGCAGTACCCCAATTACGACATTATTTCTGTGGAAAGAGAACAATATGTTTTAGGATGAGCCTTTTTTGATAGAATTTATATGAGCACGTTATATCAGGAATGGGGAACTGCCTGTGTTTTTGCTAATGTATTTTAGTTTCTCTTAGAAGTAGTTCTCCCAATGGGCTAGTTTGTTTTCTGAATACTTTTTATCTTAAACTATTTTTTTATTTAAAATGTATTACTTTGTGGGAAATAATCACTTACGTATAGTATTTTAACCAAAGCCTTATACTTAATCTCTTTGGGATTAAGATCAAAGTGCTTAAATTCTTGGTATCTTTTTCCTCCCTTGTGGCACAAATGCTTAAATGCAAAAGTGTACAACAGGAACACTGTGTTACTTTCTGCTATGCTAATCCAAGAACATTGGCACATGTGGTTAATTTTCTTTGGATAGCTTAATTTTTATAGTTTTTACCTTCAGGACTTCAGCAGTCCTTTAACACAGTTTGAGTGTGTGTGTGAATATTCATAAAATATATGTTTAATGCATACGGAGTTTCTGTTTGGTGTGATGAAAAATTCTGGAAACGGATATTAGGGATAGTTGCAGAACCTAGTGTGTGTATCTAAGGAGACTTAATTTTGTGGAGAAAAATGGTTGCAATAGTCAATTTTGTTATTTATATTTTACCATAATAAAAAATAAGCATAGGAAAACTATTATATTAATTATTCCTGGAGTTTTATTGGTGTATTCAAAGGAATATACTTTCCTGGAAGAAAATCAGAAAATGCATCGCATTATAATTTGAGGCTAACTTTTTCTGAGCTGGATGTTAGATGTCTTACTGTCCCCAAGCAAATCTGCTTAATAATGCTTTGAAAGTGATATCTCTGTCTCAAGGGTGTGATGACCTCTGTGGGTCTATTAATTCCATATCCATATACATGTTTATAGTTCTTTTCTTATAAGCAGAATATTCACCTCTGTCATTTTGATGATAGGTGTGTGAATGGAATATACAAAGGCAGTTGTTAGAGCAAGAACAGACCAACTCTGAGAGATAGCTGGCATCGCCCCAGCTTTGCAAAGCTTTCTCCTTTGAGTTACTACGTACTATGCAGTTTTCCAGTGTTTACAAGAGGCTGATTATTTCCTTCCTCTCAGGTGTGACAAAAGCAATATAAATGAAAGGATATAGAGAAATATTCAAAATACTATTCAGGTGGAAAGTTCTCAACTTGAAGTTGAAAGTCAATTTGATATTAGTGAAAATGTCAAAATCATAAACACTTGTGAGTTTCATTAAATCCAAAACATAGTAAGTAGTTAATAGTTTATGATATAATCCTCTTTAACAATGGGATAGAAAAAGAAATTTCCTACCCAAGAGAATTGATTTTATACTTTTTTTTTTTTTTTAGTTCCTACAGCACTTAATACAATGCATTCCTCATAGTAGGCTGTGTGTAAATATTTTGTGTTTGAGACTAATTAACACAATGATAGATGAGCTGTGAGCACCACATCAGTTTTTATGTTGAGGTTGACCACTGTTTGTCTGGCTTCGTTCAAAAGCCAGAAAGTTCAGAGTTAGAAATAATCATTTGCTAAGATTAAATGCTTTAAGTTCTGTGAATGTTACCCAAGTCCATTATTCTGCATTAAACGCCTACCGCCATTTGGTGTTAGGTTCAATTATAAAACAAACAAAAAAATTTAAAATATCTTAGAAGACTTTCCCATTCTCATGCAACTCATTTGTTATTAGAAAATGTGTATTTTAAACTAGATTAAGGAGACAATTTTAAACTAAAATTTGCATTTCGTGTGAAAGATAGAACAGTATAGCGTGGATTTTTCTCTCGTCAACCTAAATGTCTTTAGGAAATATTCAGAATGAAGAAGTAATACAATAGAGTAGGCTTTGCAGGTAAAACTTCACTGACAAATTAAAATGGGGCAGCTACTATACGGAACCTTCCAGAAGAAATGTATAGATGGTAGACAGAGAATAATAGAAAGTAAAGAAAATGGCACAAGTCACCAGATGTCTGAGTTAGAAAAATCATTTGCTAAGATTAAATGCTTTAAGTTCTGTGAATCTTTGTTTTGTTGTTGTTGTTGTTTGTTTGTTTATTTGAGACAGAGTCTTACCCAAGTTGGAGTACAGTGGTGCAATCATAGAACTCATTTTAGCCTCAGACTCCTGGGCTCAAGAGATCCTTCAGCCTCCGCCTCTTGATTAGCTGGGATTATAGGTTCACACATCTGGTTAATTCTTTTTATTTCATTTTTTTGTAGAGACCGGGCCTCACTATGTTGCCTAGACTTCAGTCTTTATTCATTTATAAACATTAGGTAATGAATTATCATATATTTTTAATACATTTTTAATAAACTATTTTTATATAGTTTATTAAAATGTGCATCATGTGTTGATAATTATAGCCTTTATAAGTCTTAAGAAACAAAAATTCAACAAATTTAGTTTAAAGATTTAATTGTGCTTTACTTGTGATTTATGAATTTGTCATCCTCCAAACTAAAGATGTAGAAAAGTTGCTCCAATGAGGAGAGCAGAAGAGATAGGCTTTATGGAAAGAAATGGACTGAAGAAAGAAAACAGAAATAAAAAGCAGATTGGGCGTTATGAAGTTATTTTCCTTATAGGGTTTAAACAAAGGAGACTTTCTCTATTTCACCCACCTTCTTCTGTTTTCCCTGTGGGCTTTAGTAAACTGGGTCCCTTCTCATTGGATGTTATAGATTTTCTGTTTTTTGGAAAACTGGCCCATATTAGAGTTCATGTTGATTCCGTGGCATCTAGCTAGCATGAGTGATTCCGTTCTGGTTTGGTCTGGTCTGTTGGGACTAAGTGCAGGAACTTAGTTCAAAACAATAGCCTCCTATAAATTTCATTTAGTAGAGGTAGTGCCAAATATGTTGCTATGTATAATATAGGAAATGATCACGTTATATTGGTTAGTACCCATCAATGAAAAATCTAATAATATAAAGGAAAAAAAAGAAGAAACTATAAAGAAGGAGGAAAGTGAGGCATAATTGGAAACTACTTTAAAAGAAGTTGATGAGCATCCCCAAAAGGATGATACAATATTTGGGTAGTTACGCATGTTCTCTCAAGCAAGACAGTCCTGATTTATAATGGATTGCTCCCTGGTTTAAAATGGAGGATACCTCCCTATAAACCATTGTAAGTTAAAAACATCATAAGTCAAAAATGCACTTAATATCCCAATAAACCCATTGTAAGGTTGAAAAATTATTGAGTGAAATCATCCTAAATCAGGGATAGTCTAGTGACTTTTTCTGCTTTTATTATTATAATATGATTCACTTTAGCTTTTAAATTTTATCCTGTTTGACCAATCTGGAGAAAGACTTGGGGGAAATCCTTTCTAAGTTAGAATGAACAAATTAAAAAAAAAACAAAAAAAAAACTCCATGAAAGGCTAAGTTGGAATTCAAATAGGAACTGGTAGTTGAAGATGTAAAGAAGTTCAGAGTGTGACAGTTAAAGTCGGTTAAAGAATTCACTGTGAGGACTTTTGTCTGGGAGTTTGATTTTTATCCCTGCAGCTTTGCTTAAGAGATTTCCTGTTCTTTCATTCTAGTGACTTAGTATTGTTTTTTCCAACTGCTTCATTCTTTATACCTTTGCCTTGAGCACTGTGGAAATCAATATAGTAGGCACTCTCTGTTCTGTGCTCAATGCCTGTAGTTTCCTCTGTGTGACGGTCTGAGATTCTCTAGATATTACTTAATCTGCTAGCCGGTGTGGCCTATTTGTCCAATGTAGCATTTTCCATAGCGGCGGGGAATATTAAGCTCCTGCCACGGGTGGTAGAATATTGCCTTTTGTTAGCTATAGGGGGCAAGAGACCTTGGATGAGGTTAGAACATTATTTTTATTTTTTGTAGGGGCTTTTGAAGATTGTATTGATCCAACTTAGAATGCCTTGACATGGGGTGGGATTGCTCTTCTCTCATGCCTGTTCTCTCAGCTTGTTAGTGACTTCACTCTTGGTAGGAACAGAGGATTTAATCAAATAGTTGGCTGGGTACCTATTCTCTGCTAGGGTCATAAGAAAAATATAGATTGTCTGTAAGAAGAAAGAGGACTCTGCCATAGCCTTGGTTTGATATATTAACCTTAGATTCAGTCTTCTCAGTTTGAAGTCCAATGCCCAAAATGGTTGGTTAAGCAAACCCAAGTTTCATTTTGAGTTAAATGCTGAAAATATCAACCTCCTATGATTTTCAGAAGGTGGGAAGGGTGGAGGGAGTATGTTGGGAACCTGTTTGCAGGGCAGGAATCACTCAGAATGGATATTTAAAGAAGCAGCCACATTACTTAAGTGATTTCCTGTCTTTGCATTGCTAATGTGTCCCGGGCACTGAGAGTGAAGCCAGGGTGGCAGATTTGTTCAAGGATCAGGGTAGATATGACCCTTACCTCATGCATTTAATAATTAAGAAGTGAGTCCACCAAAGAGCTAACTTAAAAATGTTTTTAAGAAGCGCAAGCAGCTAGCCTAGAGGAGGGGTTCAGAGAAAGCTCCCTATAAAAAACAATGTTAAATCAGGAGACACGGACATGTTAGAAGAATTTCCGGACGCTTACTATATTTAGTTTTGCTGGTTTCTCACCACCTTTCTCGTGCCCCTTCCCTTTTGGAGGGTAAAAACGTCATTGGATATTTTAAATATTGAGAAACTGAATCTTGCTTTTCCTAATACTGGCAGACATTTTCAAAAGTCATCAGTTAAAATAATTTTGAAAAAAATAAATAGGAATTAGAGACCTAGCTTAGTCTCCTATGGAGTGTGTGACCTTGGGAAGACATGATTCTCATGTGTAAATGGAAATAATGCCTATCTTATAAATTGATTTAACAAATTAAAATACTTATTCATAATACACAAATGTTATAGCTTCTAACCACCTTTTCCCACTGTATGTAGCCTGTTTTAGGACTGATAGACATTTATCTGACCCTGTTAATCACATTTACCGTCCTTAAAAGCCAGCTTCTTAAAAATCTCATAGGACACTCTGCAGGGGAATTCTGTTGAAAGAATCAACTCTTCCAACAAGAAATTTGTTTTCTTAAATCCTATTCATCCTTTGCACAACATTAAGCCAGTGAGTATTGTTTACTTTTTGAGGGGAATAACCGAAAACAAGATAGCTAATGACTTTTCTGAGACATGCCACCTTTCCTTTTTCGAATACAATATGTTTATCTTCATTGATCAATCAAATCAAGTAAAAATGAAGGATGTATTCACAATTTAATTCGTATCATCTATTCTCTACCAGTATCACAAAAAAAAAAAAAAAATACTGGAAAAGTGACATTTGAGGGATCTCCAAACCGTCTCCCATAGAGATTGCACAAATTTACAGTCCCACCAACAGGGAGTAAGTGTTCCTTTTTCACCTTATCCACATTAACATCTATTTTTTTTAACATTTTAACAATGGCCATTTTGATAGGGATAAGTTAGTATCTCACTGTAGCCTTAATTCGCATTGCTTGGATGATTAGTGATGATAAGCATTTTTTCATATGGTTATTGGTTTATCTTCTTTTAAGAAAACTGTTTGTGTCTTTTGTGCACTTTTTAATGGGGTATTTGTTTTTTATTGCTGATTTGAGTTCTTTGTAGATTCTAGATATGAGGCCTTTGTCAGAAGTATACAGTTTGCGAATATTTTCTTCCATCCTGTAGGTTGTCTATTTACTCTGAAGGTTATTTCCCTGGTTGTGCAGAAAGTTTTTAAGTGGTGTGAAAGACATTGGGAATGAAAAAGGGGGAACAGTGTGGGGAGAAAGAAATAGAAACTGATCAGGTACAATGTATGCTATTCTGGTGATGGACCCACTAAATCCCTGACTTAAGCATTACCTAGTTCATCCATGTCCCAAAACACTTGTAACCCTTAACATTTTGAAATAAAAATTAATAAATTTAATAATTAAAAACCATTTTAAAAATTCAAAAGAAAGGTGGTATTAGTTGTTAGTGCTGTTACTTTGGAATATAGAACCTGGGTGAAGATTCATAAGTAAGTACAGCAAATTATGGGGTCCTAAATGCTATTCTCTGAGCAGAAATTCTCTTTGCTCTTTTACTGAGCTACCTACTGTGGTTATCTTTGAACCTTCAAAATATGTCATATTTTTGTCATACTGATTAAAATTTAAATTTTAATAATACTATTTTCTAAAGCAATTTAAGGTTTACAGTAAAACTGAGCAGAAAGTATAGTGAGTTCTCCTATATCCTTGGCCTCCCTCCTCCTAAAGCCTCCCCTACCATCCACATCCTGTGGCAGGATGGTACATTTGTTATAGTCAGTGAATAAACATTGACATTGATGCTTTGTAATCACCCAACATGCACAGTTCACTTTAGTGTTCATTCCTGATATTGTACATTCTGTGGGTTTTGACAAATGCAAAATAGCGTGCATCTACCACTGTGATATCCAACAGTGGTTTTATTGCCTAAAATCTGCTGTGCTCTGCCTGTTCACCTCTCCTTCCCTAATACCCCCTGGCAACCATTGATATTTTTGCTGTCGCTATAATTTTGCTTTTTTTCCAGATGTCATATAGTTTCAATCATACAGTACATAGCCACTTCAGATGGCTATGAGTAATATAAATACATGAGTATATTACTCATTGAGTCATATACATACATGTAAGTTTCTTCCATGTTTTTTGAAGGCATGATAGCTTGTTTTTTTTTAGTGACGAAAAAGATACCATTTTCTGGCCATACCAGAATTTATTTTATTCATTCATCTACTGAAGGACATCTTGATTGCTTCCAAGATTTGGTAGTTATAAAGTGTCAAGGAGCACAAATGCTGAATTGTGTGATAAGAGTATTTTTATTTTTGATAGCATGTCCTCAATCTGTCTTCCAAAGTTACTGTATCATTTTGCATTTCTACCAGCTACAATGGGAGTTCCTGTTGCTCCACATCTTCATGTGCTTTCAGTGGGTCAGTGTTTTGGATTTTTGCTATTCAATAGTTATGTAGTGGTATCTATTTATTGTTTTAATTTGAAATTCCCTGAAAATATATGATGTTGAATATCTTTTCAAATGCTATTTGTAATCTACGTATTGGTGGGGTGTCTATTCAGGTCTTTTGCCTATTTTTTTTTTTCAAATTAATATGAGTACAAATTTTTAGATTACATTGTTCTCACTTCCAGTAAAGTTCCAGTTGTAAAAGAGTCCCTCACCCAGTGGGTGTGTTATACACCCTTACAATGTGCATATTAGGTGAGATCCTGCCTCATGCCCTCCCTCATTCTGCCATACTTCCTCTCCCCTCCCCTTACTGCCTCTGAGTTCCCACCACCCTCTACTCCCATACTAGAGTATATTTGTGTTTTATTGTTCATACAAACATGTAATTGTTTATATGTTGGTTTCATATTAGTATGGAGTACATTATTTTTCCATTCTTGTGATACTTTACTAAGAAGAATGAATTTCAACTCCATCCAGGTAAATGTAAAAGATGTAAAGTCTCCATCTTTTTAATGGCTGAATAGTATTCCACGGTATACATATACGCCAGTTTGTTGATCCGTTCCTGGGTTGATGGGCACTTAGGTTGCTTTCATAACTTGGCAATTATGAATTGAGCTATAGTATACATTCTGGTGCAAATGTCTTTTTGGTAAAATAATTTTTGTTCTTCTGGGTAGATACCTAGTTATGGGATTGCAGAATCAAATGGAAGGTCTACTTTTAGATCTTTGAGGATTCTCTATACCTCTCTCAAAAAAGGCTGTATTAGTTTGCAGGCCCACCAATAGTGTAGAAGTGTTCTCTTCTCTCCACTTCCATGCCAGCATCTTATATTTTGGGACTTTGTGATGTGGTTTTGCCCATTTTTTAAAATAGTTTGTATATTTTCTTACTGTTGAGTTTTGAGTTTTTTAATGTATATTTTGTGTAACAGTTCTTTATGATGTATGTCTTTTGTTAATTTTTTCCCAGTCTGTGGCTTGTTTCTGCATTCTTTTGCCAATGTTTCCCATATAGCAGAAATTTCTAATTTTAAAGAAGTTACAATTGTCAGTTATTGCTTTTATGGTTTATTCCTTTGGTGGTCTCCCTAAAAAGTTGTCTCAAACACAGGTCATCTATATTTGCTCCAAAGTTATCTTCTAGGAGTTTTATAGTTTTGCATTTTACCTTTAGGTCTGTGTTCCATTTTATTTAATTTTTATGAAGAGTGTCAAGAGTCTAGATTTATACTTTCCCATGTGAATTACAGTTGTTCCAGCACCACTTTTTCTCCATTTGATTATCTTTGATCCTTTGTTGAATGTCCGTTGACTATATTTATGTTAGTCTATTCCTGGTCCCTCTTATAAATTGTATGTGTATACTCCCTATTTAAACCTCTAAATACCAAGAATTTGAATTAGGGAGAATAAGTGAGAATAAAATTAGGGAGAATAAATGATTAATTATGCCACATAAGTTATAAACAATATATAGGTAAGTTACATGTATTTTCTTAATGCTATTGAAATCTGCAACCTAAATATGGAATTCTTAGATCATTGCAAACTACTTGATCATCTGATTTCCCTAGGGCTGTTTTAATTCTATAAATTCCCCTCAAGACCAAAAACTTTTAAAAAGAGAGTCCTAGGGATCTATATTCTTATTAAAATCTCAGGTGATTCTTATGTTCAGTAAAGTATAGGTAACACTAATGTATGGGAAAGTAATGACCATGTTTAAGATATCTATCACCACATGTCAATGCATGCTGTATTTATTCATTTTTTTCATCTACTTACTTAGTGAAGATAGACTGAGTTCTGATGGATAAAGGGCTATACCTGGGCATAAGAAGATAAATAAGGGACCTTACCCTTACGAGATCACATCCTTATAGTGACATAAGGAAAACTTAAAATGAGTGGGCAAAATACAAGTACAAATTAAAGAGTGTTTGTAAAAATTAGAAAAGATTTTGGAAGTGGAAAATGTTTCCGTAATATCCTTAGTAAGCATTTTCTTTGACTTTCTTCTGACTTTTCTTTAGCCCTAATTATAATGGATATATGATTCAACACACGGTTTTTAAAAAATCCATTATCTCAGGCAATTGGAATACTCTATCATTGAATATAACATTAATTACATCACTCAAGGTACAATTCCAGGTATGAATAATTACATACATTTCTGCTGAATCACGTTGGTATTGTGTTGGTGCCTTGTCAAAGACTTCATCAGCTGAATGATTTCTGTAACTTAAAACGGGGGAAGGTAAACACCAACAAACAACATTCTAATTTGAATTGTTATACCTTTAATTTCTACAAAACAAATCTGCTTATAGGAGCAAAAGATGGTATTTTTGCTTTTAATTTCACTCCTTTAATGATTGAGTTATATTTGTGAAAATGAGGAAAATGAAAAATATTAAAATTAAATTTGGTTTTGAAAATAGCTATTTTTAAATTTGCTTTTTTATTTTATTACAGTTATTTAGTTTGACTGATAATATATGTATTTATCATATACAACATGATGTTTTGAAATACATATACATGTGGAATGGTTAAATCTAGGAAATTAAAATTGTATTACATCACATAGTTACCATTTTTGTAAGGAGAGGACTTAACATCCACTCTTTGCATTTTTTAAGAATATAAAAACACTCACCATTAACTATAGTCACCTTGTGGTATAATAGATCCCTATCCAATTGATCCCTATCCAATTTAAATACAATCTCCATAATTGTAATTATGGAGATTGTATTTAAATTGTAAATGTAGTAATTTATTGGCACATTATTGTGTACAATAGATAAATTTATAAACAAGGAAAGATATTTGCCAACATTATTATTAATGTTGTTATAAAAAGTATATACTACTTTTTATTAAAAAGAATGAAAACTAACCATGCTTTTGTGGAAAGACTATAACATCAATATTCAAATTCCCTTTTATTAAACTAGCTGTTGATACTTTCAGATCCATTACCTAACTTCTTTGGGCATCATTCCTCTCAAGTATAGAATGCCAGATGATTGCTGACATTTCTCCCACTTTAAAGTTCTATAATATATCTACTCGGATTGTATAATGGTATGTATATGACTGGCTTGCAATAAAGATTTTATTTGAGTGAATAAAAACCATTTTACACACTATCGGCTTTCTTTAAGGGTTCTTGAATGAAGATTTACTTACTGTATGAATAGCTTCCTATAGACAATATACATATATAATATATACTTATTTTATTATTTGTATGTATTATGCACTAACCTTATCTCTGTATACATTATAAGTCATAACACATCTCTATATAGCCCTGGTGAGGAAGGACTCAAAATCACGTGTTATCATTTTGCTTGCTTGTTACCCTATGGTGAGGTACAGCCTGTCTAAGGTAAAACCATATGTTCAGTTAAAATTTAGGGTATTTAAAAAATAAAATAAAATAAAATAAAATGTAGGGTATTTTAAGTGAATGTGCATAAAACCAAATTGCAAAAACCTACACTGTTAGAAGAGAGGTGATTACTATAAAGAAATTAGAAAAAATAAGACACAGTGTTTAGGCAACGAAAAGGGGTTATGAAAGTACTTCCCTGGGGTGGCGCCTGTGGCTTAGTGGGTAGAGCTCTGGCCCCATATACCGAGGGTGATGCGTTCAAACACGGCCCCAGTCAAACTGCAACAAAAAATATTGGAGCGTTGTGGCGGATACCTGTAGTCTTAGCTACTCAGGAGACTGAGGCAAGAGAATCACCTAAGCCCAGGAGTTGGAGGTTACTGTGAGCTGTGTGACCTCATGGCCCTCAGGAGGGGCCATAAAGTGAGACTCTGTCTCTACAAAACAAAACAAACAAAAAAAGTACTTCCCTGGAATTCTCCTTGGTCCAAGTAGTAAGAAAGGAATCCTTAGAAAATTGGGTACTTGGCACATGATTGTCTACAAACAGTTGCTTACTTTGACCATTTTCTCAAATGATTCATAGCAACTCTGAAATGTATTTGACTGGCTTTGGACAAATGTGGATTTTATTAAATCAGAAATTATTTAAATATGGCCAATGGGAGTTAGAAATGTTTACCTTAAAAGTAGTTTTAAGGAAAATTAAGTAATCATAGCTCTGAAATAGATTTTAAAACATGTCTTCTTAGATGTTTGGTAAAGAATCTCTAGAAAAATGGGCAATTTTATTCATAATTGCTTTATCTTAGCCAATTCTAGCTGGACTTGCCATAATCTTCAAGGGCAAATTGATGTCAGGCTAAACTGTATGTGTTTTGCTGATAATCAGCATCATTGAACCTGAAATTCTGCCATCTTTCTTTTGTGTGATTGACCTTGTTATTTTAAAGGTGGCAATGGTTGGGGGAGGAATTTGGCAAAGCATCTGAAAATCAGAACATTTCATAGCTCAGCAGTTCATTCTAGACATTAAGGTCAGATCAAGTGCCAAATAACCTGACAAATTTGGAATGAGCAGCAGGACAGCTACCTAGAGAACATCACAAGTTCATAATGTCACCCTAGCAGCCAAAAGAAAAAAAAAATAGGATAGCTGCCAGCAATCCTTTTCATTATTTGGCTGATATTATTTGCAGAGCCAATGAATAGATAGATACACTGCATGTCAATAAAAAATGGATTGTTACATACTCCTGGAAGAGTTAATACAACCATTTGTATTAACTATGAATCACTTTGCTGATGTGATAGCAAGAAGCTGAGGTACAAAGGGCAGTTTCTAAGTAGATATATTGGAAGGTGTGTAGCAGAACCCCATGCTACCTGCTGATGAGCAGTTCTCACAAGGAAGTTAAGTACAGTAATTGACATGAAAGTCGCATAAATCAAACAGAGTACATTTTATCTTTATTCAACTTTTTAAAGAAGATATCATTCTAAGGTCTATAAAGAAATTTAAAAATTGGAAGCACACTGTGATGATCATAGATGACCAACATAAATGTATAGTGCAGAATTTTTGAATTCACAATTTTTTCCCTTAACTTAGAAATAAATACTGGAGATTATCTATTAATTAGTTAAATCCCTTGCTATATAAAGAAAGTGATGAATAATATTTTAGCATATTAGTTGGTGCTATTTTTCATCCTCCATTTTCTTGTCTTCTTTCTTACTCCTCTGAATATTTTCTTCATACTTTTATTTTCACATCAAACACACAAACTCAAAAATGTAAAGAAACACCTCTAACAAAATTGTGAGAGAGACTATTCCACTTTTTACCTTCCTACAGTATAAAGTTCTGACTAAATCTAAAAATTTAAATTTAGTGGGGTTTTGATGGGTCTAGGGAAATACTGAGATTTCCTCATTATTGTCCAAACAACCCTTAATTTTAGCATCACTGAAATACAGCTATGTTTAGTTTGATTCTATTTGTAGTTTGAGAAAATATGTTCAAGGGTCCTGGACACCTGGAAAGTCTGCTTCATGGAACAAGCCTTTGTGTAGCACATGTGATCAAAGTTTATTTGAGTTTATCTCTGTATTTAATTCTAACCTAGCTGCTCTGTTATTTTCTGCCTTATTAAGTCATTTGTCACAAATACAATAAGTAAAGATCATAACTGACCATCATTTATGTTAATTTTGCAATCAGAAAAAAATTAAAATGATTTTGAACTCATAACTATTAAATTTCTCCCTTTCATTTAATTTTTGTTTTCCAGTTGAGATAGAACTTTAAAACATTGCATTGACTCAGTATCGTCATTCTGAGCACTGATGACAATTGTAGAGTATTATATGGAATCTTACTGCAGACTGTGTATGTATGAGAGACAGAGCTCACGATCCCTGTAGACTGACTGTAGAGGCAATCCTAACAGTGTGCTTTTTCTAGTACAAATCCTGATGTGAATAAAGAGCACTGTGCTATGGTCTGGCTGTTTTCTTCTCTTGGGAATATGGGCCTTAGAGTCGAACTAATGAAAAATACACCATTTCATTATTATTATTAAAAGGTTAATGAAATTCTTCCTGACTTTATGGAACAAAGTTCAGTTTGGGTTTTTGCCAAACTCTGGAAACATTCCCAGTATGTCCAACTAACCTGAATGATGACAGCCACTTTAAAAATCAATACTATACCCAAGACTTCAACTGACTGGGTTCTCAAAGGGTGTATTAATTAAATGCGTTTTAAAAAGTGGTAAAAATAAGGAAGGATAGGGTAAGAGTTAATATTATAAGCACAATAAAGGTTGAAAGTGTTGGCTTGGCGCCTGTGGCTCAGTGGGCTAAGGCACCAGCCACGTACAACTGAGCTGGTGGGTTCGAATCCAGCCCGGACCTGCCAAACAACAATGACGGTTGCAACCAAAAAATGGCCAGGCATTGTGGTGGGTGCCTGTAGTCCCAGCTACTTGGGAGGCGGAGGCAGGAGACTCACTTGAGCCCAGGAATTGGAGGTTGCTGTGAGCTGTGATGCCACAGTGCTCTATCCAGGGCGACAGCTTGAGGCTCTGTCTCAAAAAAAAAAGAAAGTTTTGATGATTTTAAGTGTTAAGTACATTTGAATTTTGTTACTGTTTTTTTACCATGAATGACTTCAACAGAATATAATTATGTAAAATAGGTATAAATACTGTATTGCCAATGATATTTATGAAAAGTCACAAAATCGATTTAACTCACTAAAATAACATTATAATGAAAAAATTGTACATTGTCATGTCCTTTTCGCATCTAATATGTCTGGAATGAGCTTCTAAAGAGGAAAAAAAATCTTTATTATTTCTTTGACTCCCCATTTATATATCTTTCATGGAGTAGGTGAATTAAAATATTATTTTTTGAAAGATATAGCCAGGCACACCTTTATCAATTAACTTGCTAGAATTATCAGTATGTTATGTGTAGTCCTTTTAAAGTTGTTAATTAAGAGAGAAGGTATATGTTACAAATTGCCCATTTGTTAATCTTCTTTGCAGTCATTTTATGGATATACATAGTACGTTGACTTTTAAAAATAAAATCTCAATACAACAAAGATATTTGCACCAGATTGTTCATTGCAGCCCAATTCATAATTGCTAAGTCATGGAAGAAGCCCAAAAGCCCAACGATACACGAATGGATCAATAAACTTTGGTACATGTATACCATGGAATATTATGCAGCCTTAAAGAAGGATGGTGACTTTTCCTCTTT
>CAUYRH010140248.1:0-40553 GCA_963574655.1 Perodicticus potto
TTAATGCAATCATGGGGTACAGTGTGCTGGTTTTATATACAATTTGAAATATTTTCATCCAGATGGTTAACCTTCATGGCACTTTCTTAGTCATAGTGTTAAGACATTTATATTCTACATTAGTAAATAATTCACATGTACCTTGTAAGATGCAGGGTAGGTGTGGTCCCACCAATTAGAGGCTCTATGGGGGCTGACAGCTCTGCGTGGGGGCAGCTGTGGGGAAGACGTCTGCTGAGGGGTGCAATCCACAGTTGCGTTCCCTCCTGAGGTGACATGTCACCGCTGGTGTCTGGCTGCATGGCCCCCCCATCACCACACAGATTTTCATTCTCCCTGACTGCAAGGCCCCTTCAGGGTCTGCCAGGTATCTCTTTCCCTCTTCAACCACCTTCTGTGGCCCTTTGCGTATGTTCCCCAAATCCGTTCTTCTGTGATGCTGTGTTGCTGCCGGAGAACCAAGAAGTCTGCCTTGCATGTTTCTGCTGCAGACACCCCGTGTAGCCTATTCCACTGTACTCCCACAGGCCCTGGGACCACTGCGGACTCCCTCACGCATTGCTTCATCTCTGTCCTTTTGTCTGTCTTTTGTTCCAATGTTTGCTGTGATTCTAAGTGTTGGAGGACTCTGTCTGAGTGTCCCAAGGTACTTCATCTAATACCTGGGCCTGCCTTGGCCTTTCCTGTTACCGTGAAAATGTGAACTCCATGGAATTCTACTTGGCCTCATAAATTCACAGCTTGGAAGGGCTGGTAGTTAATGTTCCTTGGGGTGAGGCTTTGACTGTGATACAGGAACTGATGGGTGATGGATAGATTCTTTTTCCACCATCCTCTCTCCCCTCTCTGACGGTCCTGAGACTCATTTCATATGACTTCTCAGAGACTGCTTCAGAAAGATGCAGCCATCGGTCATAGTCCCCTGCAGCCAGCTGGATAATACATCACCCTCTCCTCCTCTGACTCATGCCCCTTGTCTCTCACTTCTGCTTCCTTGTACTCCCTAAAAAGCAGTAGCAAATAGATCTTAAGGCTCTGAGTCTTTTTATTTATTTCAGGCTAAGACTAGACTTTGTCTTTACAGGAAATGAGCCAAGTCTTTTTCTGCTCTCTAAATGCCAAAATTATCTGGAGAGAAATTTTTCATCTTTCTCCCTACTTCAAAACCCAATCCTGGGTAGGGTATGTAAGGTTTAGAGTTCTTTCTTTAAAGAATGAAGTTTCTAGCTGGGCACAGTGGCTCACACCTGTAATCTTAGCACTCTGAGAGGCCAAGGCAGGAGGATCCCTTGAACTAAGGAGTTTGAGACCAGCCTGAGCAAGAGCGATACCCCTGTTGTGGTGGGGCCTGTAGTCCCAGCTACTAAGGGGGCTGAGGCAGGAGATAACTTAAACTCAGGGGTTTGAGGTTGCTGTGAGCTAGGCTGATGCCACAGCACTGTAGCTGGGCAACAGAGTGAGACTCTGTCTCAAAAAAAAAGGGACTGAGGTTCCTCCACACTCCTCAGATATATTATTATATGTGAAATTTCCTTGTCTTTTCTAATATCACATTTCACTCTAGTTATGTTCCATAATTTGTTTTAACCAATGCCCCATTGATGAATAACTTTTGCTATTGCAAATAATAGAGCAGTGAATACCCTTGCATATTTGTGTATTTGGTAGTCACTTCCATCCCGATCTTTGTCTGTCTGTCTGTCTTCCGTGATCTCTGTAATCCTGTCAGTAACACGCAAAGCCTCCTAGTTCCCATAATTTTACCAACATGGAAGATAAAGGAAAACTATCCCGCTTTTTAATATTTGCTAATCTGTTGGATAAAGAATGGCATCTAATTTTAGATTAAATGTTTATTTTTCTTTTTCTGCCTAAGATTGTGCATCTTTTCATGTATTTAAGGTGTATTTATAGTTTGTGTAGTTTATATGTTCTATCCTTTGTACATTCTCTTATTGGTTTGTGTTACTGATCTTTTTCTGAGGTCATTATAAAAGAAATTATTTCTTTGTTCATGATAGGAGTTTCAAATACCTTTTCCCTGGATTTTTCATTTGCATTTTGACTTTGCTTATGGTGAATTTTGTCATGCAGAATTTTTATTTTGTTATCTTTAATTTACTAATGGTTTCCATTGCCATATTAAAACACCTATGAATATTGAAAACTATAAATAATAGCAAACAAGTTTGTTTATTTCTTTACTTCCTTACCAAAACTGGGAACAGGAGGCAGTATCACTGTTTCTTGCAGACTTTACGCTACATGGTTCTCAATGGGACTTTGTCAAAGTGGATTTAAAGTACTGTCTACTCATTATTTACAAAAGAAAAACTCTATTTTTGTCCCAATTTACAGACACACCAGCTTCTTGTATCTTCCTTTAAAAGTCTGGACAGGTTTTTTTTTTAAAAAGAAAGAAACAAAGTGAATGAGGAAGAATAGTCCTCTGACCTGATGTTGTGGTATAGCTATTCCACATTGATAGCCCATTTGGTAGCCCTATTGATAGCCTATTGATAGGTCCATTGATAATGGCTATATTCTACTTCATTACCTAAGTTAATAGATAAGAATAATACAGAGAAAAAGAGAACGATAGAGAGATTTTCGCTTTCTTGACAAACTCCAAAGAAACAGAAAAGAATATCATCTAAAACATGTTTTAGTATTTTTCAAAGTGTTGTTTGCAACACTTTTATAAAACTTAAGTATGATAATGCTACTGGCTTAGGGTGGGTGCGAATTGTCTTACTACAAAAGGAATTTCACTTCTAAGTGCTGCAGAGCTGGAGTTTGTCACTGCCTCCCTTCCTACTAGCATAAATTTAAATAATCTGAGAAGGCTATTTAATTAATTGGATGCATGCCCTCTTGCATACCTCTAGTAACCTCTTCCATGTTGACAACATAGTTTATTGATATGATCTAGGGAGAGCTTTAAGGAACAAGGAAGCCTGTGACCAATTATTGTCAGTAAGATTTGCTTGACATTACCCAGCTAAAGCTAAAATTATAGTCTTGGTTAGAAATTTCTTTAAATTTAAATGAATGCACTCCTGCAACCATCCTGCAACAGAAACAGAAAAAAAAAAAAAAAGAAAAAAAGAAAAAGAATAAAACCCTATCTGGCAGTGTCAACTCATTCATTGGGAGACTATAACAAACTCCCTCTTAAAACAGCCAAAGCCAAGCATTGTTCTTTATGTGCAATTGGTTAAATACTCTAAGGTGGAAAGATCAGGAGGATTTCTTAATGAAGCTGTAGGAACTGCCTATCTTGAGGGCCAGAAGGGGGTGAATCAGAACTGTTTTTTTAAATTTTCCCTTTAAAAATAATCATCCCCATATACAAATTTGTTTTCTGCTCATTAATAGTATTTTGTGTGTTTACCTCTTTGTGAGTGAGGAGAGAGAGAAAGAGAGACAGGCATTATAATTGGGAAACTTCTTCCTCGTAGACTTACTCAAAATAAATATCCATCAAGGTCATCAAAGACAAGGCAAGACTGGGGGAATATTAAAGGATGCAGAAATCAGTGAAGAGAAATCACTACTGATTGCAGTAAGGACCCTAGATTCAATAAAGGACATTTGTGAGAAACCGATGAATTTGTCACAAAGTGTGCACCTTAGTTATCAATGGTGTCCTCAAGTTACTCTACTGTTCATTTCTTCCCCCCAGTTTTATGGAGACATAATTGGTATACTGAAAACTGCTCATACTTAATGTATACCATTTGCACATATGTGTATATACATCTTACATCACTACAACCCAGGTGATAAGTATATTCCAAAGTAGCTTCCAAAGTTTGTGGCCCCATTTTATTTGTTAAGAACAGTTAACGTGGGTGCCTATAGCTCAGTGGTTAGGATGCCAGCCACTGGCTTCAGGGCTGGTGGGTTTGAACCTGGCCTGGGCCTACTAAACAAAACAAAATAAAACGAACAAAAAAATAGCCAGGCATTGTAGCAGGTGCCTGTAGTCCCAGCCACTAAGGAGGCTGAGGCAAGAGAATTGCTTAAGCCCAAGAGTTTGAGGTTGCTGTGAGTTATGATGCCACAGACTCTACCAAGGGTGACAAGGTTTCTATCTCAATAAAAAACAAAAAACAGTTAACATGAGATCTTGCTTCTTGATATTTTTGTTAGAGACAGAGTCTCACTTTATCTCCCTCAGAGTGTCGTGGCATCACACAGCTCACAGAGCAACCTCTAGCTCCTGGGCTTAGGTGATTCTCTTGCCTGAGCCTCCCAAGTAGGTGGGACTATAGGCGCCCGCCACAATGCCTGGGTATTTTTTTTTCTTGTTGTAGTTCGGCTGGGGCTGGGTCTGAACCCGCCACCCTCAGTATATGGGGGCCAGCACCCCATTCACTGAGCCACAGGCACCACCCCATGATTTTTTTTTTTTTTTTTGACAGAGTCTCACTCTGTCACTCTGGGCAGAGTGCTATGGCATCATAGTTCACAGCAAGCTCAAACTCCTGGATTGTAGCAATCTTCTTGTCTCAGCCTCCCAAATAGCTGGAACTACAGGCAATCCATAATAACACTTGGCTAGTTTTTCTATTTTTAGTAGAGATGGAGTCTCACTCTCTCAGGTTGGTCTCGAACTCCTGAACTCACGTGATCTGCCTGCCACGGCCTCCCGGAGTGCCAGGATTACATTTGTGAGCCATGGTGTCTGGCCTTGATTTTTTTTTAAAAAGATGAGCTCTTGTCCTGTTACCCAGGGTACAGTGCAATGACCTGATCATAGCTCATGGCAGCCTTGAACTCCTAGGCTCTGGTAATCCTTATGGCTCAGCCTCCCAAACAGCTGGGCTTATATGCATGAGCCACCTTGCCCAGCTCTCTTGATAAATTTTTAAGTATGTGGTACCTTATTGTTAACTCTGGGCATTATCCCCACCTCGGGGATGTGGACCATACCATTCTATGGGCTGTTAGGAACTGGACTGCACAGCAGGAGGTGAGCAGGGGCACGTGAACCAGCAAAACTTCATCTGTATTTACAGCCACTCCCCACTTGTTTACATCACACCCTGAGCTGTGCCACCTGTCACATCAGCGGCAGCATAAGGATCTATGTTGCACACTCCTTCTGTAACTCTACTCCCACTTGCACCCTTGGCCCTTATCTGTGGAAAAATTGTCTTCCATGAAACCCGTCCCTGGTGGCAAAAAAGTTTGGGACTGTTGGTCCCAAACTAGAGATAACAGATCTCTAGAACTTACACCTCTTGTACAAGTGTAACTTTATACTCCTTGAACGGCAACTCCCATAGGACTCTCCTGCACCCACCACCATTCCTTTGTCTACTTCTATACCTTTGACTGTTTTAGATGCCTCATGTGAGAGGAAGCACATAGTATTTGTCCTTCTGTGACTGACAAATTTCACTTAGCAAATTGTCTTTCAGGTCCATCCATGTTGTTACATGTGGTAGGGTTTCCTTCTATTTTAAAGCTGAACAATATGATATTTCACTGCCTGTATGTATTATATTTTCTTTATTCATTTCTCTGTCAATGACATTTGAGTTTTTTTCCCTATACCTTGGCTGTTACGAATAATGCTGAAATGAACATGGGAGTGCAGATATCTTTTCAGGATTCTGCTTTCATTTTTTACTTGATATACCCAGAAGTGGGATTGCCAGACTCTGTGGTAGTTCCATTTTTCATTTTTGAGGAAACTTCGTACTGTTTCTCTAAGGATGGATCATTTTATACTCCCACTAACATTATGCAGTGATTCTAACATTTCCACAACCTTGTCAATGCTTGTGTTATTTTTCTTTCTTTCTCTCTCTTTTTTTTTGATAACAGCCATCCTGGCAGGTGTGAGATGATATCTCCCTGTGGTTTGGATTTGCATTTCCCTAATAGTTAGCAACATTGAGTTGAATATCTTTCATATACCTATGGCCATTTTTATTTCCTTTTTAAATTTTATTTTCTTTAGAGACAAGGTCTTGCTTTTGCTGAATTCCATAGATTTTAATAGCTCGTGTCCCCTTTGTCATTCAGTTCAAGGAATCTTTGGATTCCATCCAAATTTCGTTATTGATCCAATGATTATTCAGCAGCAAGTTGTTTAATTTCCGTGACTTTGTGTAGATTTCAGTGTTTCTCTTGGAATTGATTTCTAGTTTTATTCCAATGTGATATGAGAAGATACATGGTGTACTTTTGTTTTTCTGTAAATTTTTTGAGATATGTTTTGTGCCTAAGTTATGATCTTTTTTTTTTTTTTTTGCAGTTTTTGGCCGGGCTGGGTTTGAACCTGCCACCTCCGGCATATGGGACCGGCACCCTACTTCTTTGAGCCACAGGTGCCACCCACTAAGATATGATCAATCTCAGGAAATATCCCATTTGATATTTGATGAGAAGAGTGCATATTCACAACAGTGGGGGGAGAATGCTCTGTAAATGTCTGTCAGGTCCATTTGTTTTAGAATTCTTTTGAAGTCCAGTGTTTGTTTATTTATTTTCTGCTTTCATGTTTGTCTGGTTCTGCCTGTTGGGTGTTGAAGTCCCTGGCAATTATGTTATGATGATACTATTTATTTCTTTGTTTAGTTCTAGTAGAATTTGCTTTATGTAACTGGGAGCTCAAAATATATAATTCATATATACTTATGATTTTTATGTCTTCTTGTTAAGTTGCTCCCTTTACCATTACATAATGACCATCTTTTTTTTTTTTTTTACTATTGTTGATTTAAAATCAATTTTATCTGATTTATTTATTTTATCTGTTTTTTTTTTACTATTGTTGATTTAAAATCAATTTTATCTGAGAATGGCTACACTGCTACACTTGTTCTCTTTTGGTTTATATTTGCATGGAATATTTTTTTCCATCCTTTCATGTCAAGTCTGTGTGTGTGTGCTTCTGGTTTGAATGTGTTTTCCAGAGACAGGATATAGTTGGGATGTGATTTTCACCCATTCAGCCAGCCTATGTTGTTTGAGTGGAGCGTTCTGACTGTTAACTTTGAGTGACAGAATTGACCTGTGGGATGCTATCCTGTTCACCGTGTTGGGTAGTGCCTACTGCTTTGTTTTCCCTTTTGTGCTGTTATAAGAGTGTAAGATTTAGCTCCTTTGGAAGCTAAAGTGAAATACTCAGGCAGGTGTCTATTGTCCTAATCCATGTATAATGCAATTCAGAGTATTTCCTCCAGGGCAGGTGTGGTCATGACAATTTCTCTCACTGTTTGCTTGTATGGAAAATACTTAATTTCTCCTTCATTTGTGAAACTTAGTTTTTTTAGGATACAAAATTTTGGACTGGCAGTTTTTCTGTTTAAGAAGATTAGAGATATAGCCCTGATCACTTTGGCTTATAAGGTCTTGTTGAGAAGTCTGCAGTTAGCCTGATGGGTTTTCTATCATAGGTGAATTCTTATTTTCATCTCTCTGCTTGAAGAATTTTTCTTCATTTTGACTTTGGCCAGGTTGATTACTATGTGTCTTGGAGACATCTTATTCATTATGAATCGTCTTGGTATTCAATGACGATCTGGTATCTGGATGTCTAAATCTCTGGCGATACCAGGGAAGTTTTCTTCAATAATTTCCTCAAATAGATTTTCCATCCTTTTAGCTCTTTTTTCTTCTTCCTCAGGGATACCTTATAATTTGTATGTTAGTTCACTTCACATAATCCCTTATTTCTCTAGTGATTGCTCCGTCTTTTTTATTCTCTTTTCTACCTCTTTGAATGACTCATTAATTCTAGAGTCATGTCTTCAAGATCTGAGATTCTTCTCCTTGGTTTTATCTGTTGAAGCTTTCACAGCTGCTGCATCTTGAAATTTCCTAAGTGAGTCTTTCATTTCTTTAAGTTGTAATATATCCTTTCTTATAATGTCTAGCTTTTTAGCAACTTTTTCACTAATTTCCTGAAATATTTTTAGCTTCCTTTTGTTGGTTTTCAACTTTCTCTTCAATTCCATTCATCTATATTCTGAATTTCATTTCTGTCATTTTAGCAATTTTATTGCGGTTGGAGTCCACTACTGTAGTTCCACGGTGATCCCTTGGAGGATGTCAAACTGTTTTGCTTTTTCACATTGCTAGGATTCTTTTGCTGGCTCGTTCTCATCTGAATCTTTTTCTTTTTTTGATTCAGAGGTAATACGTTTGCAGGACACCTGTCCTTTTTTGCTGGGAACTCTCCTGCTTAATTAGAAGAATTGGCGGTCCCTATGTAGCATGTGTTTCTTACTGTGCAATGTTGACATGGCAGGGAAGGGGCATGTGCACTAACAGTGCAGCTGTTCTGTTTCGTCCCATTAACCTGTGATCACCACAGTTTAAGCTGGTTATGGATGATCTTTCAGCACGGTGGTAGGTTGTTCCCCATGTCGTTATTGGAAGTTCAGGTTGGGGGCTGGGTGAACCCTCAGCAGAGAGGCTGGCATTGGAGTGATTGCTCTGCCTGGGGTCTCCCTCCAGACATGATAGTAGCAGCTTTGTGAAGCTATGTAGGCAGTGGGCGAGGGTGACTGGACTGTGGGTGTTTCCTTGAACCAGGTCCAGGTGTAATGATGACTTGAAACTGGGAGGTCACTGGCAGAGTGTTGGACTTTGAAATAGTTCTGCCAGCCCAGTGACCATGGCGTAGACTCAGCAGTGGGGTCTTGGTGTCTAGGTGCAGTGCTGAAATCTTGGAGACAGTCTTTGGGTCTGATGGGATATCTGGGAGCCATAAGTACAGAGCTTATCCAGTGGAAGAGCCTCAGACCTGGAACTGGGGCCCATGCAAGCAAGGTTATGCAGGTGGTGGCCATGTTCTGACTTGGGGGATGGAGGTAGGGCTGTGCAGGCTGTGGGTTGTTCTACCAGCTCAGGGACCTTGGATGCCAAGTTGCATGGACAGGGGTCTGTTCCAGTGGTACAGGGGTCATGGAGTTCTCACCACACCTCCAGGTCTCACTGAGGTAGTCACCCAAAACTTACCAGATTGAGTCTGTCGTGTCCAATATCCAAGACAGTCCTTCTCATATCCCGCTGGACTGGACAGGAGGCGTGCTTGGCTCCCAACACAGGGCATGGGTCGGGTGAGTTTCTACTCTGTCTGCTTCTTCCCCAGCCCATTGGGGGTGATATAAAGACTACTGCTGCAAAGCTGAGTCCCTGGCAGACCTGGAGCCATGCACCTGAGAACTCAGGATGGTGTTAGCTGTAGAAACCCAGGAACAGCAGTCACCAGATGCTTACTGTGCCTGTTTTCTGGTGTGATGACTCTGCACAGACTCTAGGTAGCTATCTGGTCAGTCCAGGCAGAGGCCTGTGGTGATGGAGGAGCTCCCTCACAGTGCTGCCACGGTGCCTGCAGGGTGAGTGTGGTACCCAGGGCTTTGTTCTCCTAATCTTCACACGTGTGGTTGCCTCCGCACAAATCCCTTCAATCTTGTCCAGTGAATCGCCTCATCATCTTCTATTTCATTCTGATCATCTAGCATCTCTTCTCTGGGGTCTCGGCAATGTTCTTTGTGAAAAGAGCTATCCATAAGTAGGCATTTGTCTGAATTTTATAATCCTTTCCTTGAGAGCACTGTGGTTGTGGGCTGCTTATAGTCTGTCATCTTCTCTTTTTGCTGACTTCAAAGTTTTTATTACATAAGTTATCATCAGAAACCTTAAGGGTTTTTGGTGATAGAGGGACTTAAAGATAAATGAGAGAGGGAGGGAGAGGAAGAGAGAGAGAGAGAGAGAGAGAGAGAGAGAACTGGTGTGTTAGTTTTCTTTTTGTTAGTTTTAACTGTTGATTTATGGGAATCCTTTGTATATTACCGATTCCAGATTTTTGAAAACAGACTTTTAGCTGATATATATTTTCTAGTTTGTGGTTTGCCCACTAATTTTATAACTAATTGTTTTTAATTAGCATAAGGTTTTAGTTTTGATGACTTTTTTCCTTCTATGGTTATTACTTTTGTTACCTAAGAAATCTTTTCCTGTAGTTTTATGGCTCTAGTGTTTAAGTTCAGGTCTATGATCCATCTCAAATGAATTTTTGTGAATGGAATGAGGTTTATTTATTTTTGGCTAAGCGGATTTCAGTTTTCTCCCTACCATTTGTACAAGAGACTTTCTTGTCCACATTGAAATGCCCTGGTATCTTTGAAGAAAACCAACTGAGTGTATATGTATGTGTGGGTTTTTTTTTCTAGATTTTCTATTCTGTTATGTTGATCCATTTGTCTATCCTTGTAGTAATGACTCAATGTCTTAATATTACTTTATAATAAGTTTTGAAATTAGATAGTATACAATCTCTAATTTTTTTCTTACTCAAGATTATTTTGGCTATTTCAGGTCTTTTTCATTTCTGTATACATTTTAGAATCAGCTTGTCAATCTCTTAAAGTAAATGCATTGGGATTTGATTGGGACTGTATTAAAGAGATCAGTTTGAGTAAAATGGTCATCTTAAGAGTAATGAGTTCTTCAACTTATGAATATGGTGTATCTATTCACTTCTTTAAGTGTTCCTTAACTTAGCTCAGAAATTTTGGTCTTGTGCATCTTTTTGTTGGAATTATTCTGAGGTATTCAATATTTTGTCTTGCTGGTATAAATTGTCTTGTTTTAAATTTCCATTTCATACAATTGGTTTATGTGTATTTGCCCTGATTTTCTGCAAGCTTGTCAAATTTGCTTGTCAGTTCTAATAGAAATTGTTTTTGTAGATTCCATAGGGATTTCTTTTCTTTTCTTTTTTTTTTTGAGGCGGAGTCTCAGTATATCGCCCTCGGTAGAGTGCTGTGGCATCACAGCTCACAGCAATCTCAAACTCTTGCCTCAGCTTCCCGAGTAGCTGGGACTACAGGCACCTGCCTCAATGCCTGGCTATTTTTTGGTTGCAAAAAAAAATCTGCAACAGTGAGTTTTACTCTTTCCCATGAAAACTGTATGCTTTCTTTTTTCCTTGTTTTATTAGCTTATTGCTTCCAATCCGTTACTCAGGGTAAATGGTGAGAGTGAGCATCCCGGTCTTGTTTCCACTCTTAAGGAGAAAGCATACAGTACTTCACATTAAACGTGTTATATTAGCTGTCAGTGGTTTTTGGATTCCCTTTATCAGAATGAGGTTTTCTTTTATTCCTTATTTGCTCAGTGGTTCCCCCCCCCTTAATTTCAATCATGAATAGGTGTTGAATTTTGTCAAATGTTCCTTTTGGTCCTATATGGAAATGCTCTTATAAATTATTTTCTTAACACTTATTAATTTTCAAATGTCAAAGTCAAGCTTGTGTTTCTGGGGTTAGCTCCTCTTGATGGCAATATATTATGCTTCTTCTATATCACTAGATTCAATTTGCTAATATTTTGTTAAGGAGATTTGTATCTATGTTCATGAAGTACACTGGCCTATAATATTCTTTTCTTTTTCTTTTTTTGTTAGATTTTGGTGTCAGAATTATGCTGATATCAAAAATGAGTTGAAAATATTTCATCCTCCATCATTTTTTCTGCAAGATTTGTATAAAACTCTTCTTATTTATTCCTTATATGTTTTGTAAAAAGTGCCAGTGATTCCATGTAGCTCTGGAATTTTCCCTGAGGAAAAGTTTTTATCATAAATTCAGTTCCTTTAGATCTGCTATGTGGTTACTGACAATTTGGTAAATTGTATCTTTTCAAGAAGTCTATTCATTTTATCTAAGTTATCACATTTATTGATTCAATTTGTTTGTAATATTCAATTCTTATACTCTTAGTGTGTACAGAATTTGTGGCGATGTCCATCTTTCATTCTTTATATTGATATTCCGTCTTTTCCCCCAGTTTTGTGGCTAGTTTACCAAATGTATCAAATCAAACTCTTTAAAGAGCCAGCTTCTTGATTATCTCTTTTCAATTTTATAAATTTCAAATAATTTTTATTATTTTCCTTTTTATCTGTTTACTCTGGGTTTAAGTCATTCTTTTACTAATATTTTCTTTTATATTTAAAAGATTTTTTCTTTTTTTTAATTAAATCATAACTGTGTACATTAATGCAATTGTGGGGTACAATGTGCTGGTTTTATATACAATTTGAAATATTTTCATCAAACGGGTTAACATAGCCTTCGCAACATTTTCTTAGTTATTGTGTTAAGACATTTCTATTCTACACTAAGTAAATTTCACATGTACCCTTATAAGATGCACTGTAGATGTATATTTAAAAGATTAAAACAAATTTTTGTTTTCTCTTTTCATTTATTTTTTAAATTTCAGAATATTAAGGGGTATGCATCTTTTGCTTACATACTTTATTTTTGTCCAAATTGAGTGAAAGTTATAAGTGTGCCCAGATAGTGTGCGTTGTACCCAATAGGTATGAATTTACCCACCTGCCCTCTCCCCTTCTCCTGGATTGATTTTCATTGGAATTTACTTCCATGTGTGTGTAAGTGTTGATTGATTAGTTACAATTTGGTATTGAGTATATGTGTTTGTTTCTCTGTTCTTGTGATGTTTCACTTAGAAGAGTGTTTTCCAATTCCCTCCACATTGTCACAAAAGATACTAGATCACCATATTTTATGGCTGAGTAGTTACTCCAAAGTATGCACATATTACATTTTATTAAACCATTTGTGTATTGATGAGCACTTAGGTTGATTCCATGTCTTTGCAATTGTGAATTGTCCTGCTATAAACATTTGAGTATAAGTGTCCTTTTTATAATATGACCTTTTTTCCTTTGGGTATATACCCATCAGTGGGTTTGCTGGATCAAATGGTAGTGTTACTTTAAGTTCTTTGAGGTATCTCCATACAATTTTCCCTAGAGGGTGTACCAGTTTTCCATCCTACCACCAGTAGGATTAGTATTATTAGAGTTCCTGTCTCTCAGCTTCCACACCAGCAGCTATTGTTGTGGGACTTTTTCATAAGAGCCATTCTCACTGGAGTTAGGTTATATTTCACTGTGGTTTTGATTTGCA
The DNA here is from genome assembly GCA_963574655.1 of Perodicticus potto. Taxonomy (NCBI): domain Eukaryota; kingdom Metazoa; phylum Chordata; class Mammalia; order Primates; family Lorisidae; genus Perodicticus; species Perodicticus potto. Next base: position 12,969 of record CAUYRH010140248.1, read on the forward strand.
TTTCCCTGATGATTAGAGATATTGAGCATTTCTTTATGAGTTCATTGGCCACTACTACATCATCATTTGAAAAGTTTCTGTTTATGTCTTTTGCCTGCTTTTTAATGGGGTTGTTTGGTTGTTTTCTGTTGGTTGGCTAGAGTGCTTTGTAGATTCTGGTTATAAGTCTTTTACAAGATGTATAGCATGTAAATATTTTCTCCCATTCTGTGGTTGTTTATTGGCTTTCTTGACTGTGTCCTTGGCTGTGCAGAAGATTTTTAATTTGATCACATTGCATTTATTTATTTTTGTTGTTACCGTGATTGCTTTGGGGGTTTTCTTCGTGAATTTTTTTGCCTAGGCCAATATCTATAAGAGTTTTTCCAACATTTTCTTCTAGGATTGTTATAGTTTCATGCCTTAGGTTTTAATCTTTTATCCATTGTGAATTAATTTTTGTGAGTGGTGAGGGATGCAGATCCTATTTCAGTCTTTTACATGTGGCTATCCAGTGTTCCCAGCACCATTTATTGAACAGAGATTCTTTTCCCTGGAGTATGTTTTTATCTGTTTTGTTAAAATTAGCTGGCAATATGAGAATGATTTCATCTCTGGATTCTTTTTGCTGATCCATATGTCTATGTCTTAGTTTTTGTGCCAGTATTATGCTGTTTTGGTTACTATAGCCTTGTAGTATAGCTTGAAGTCTGGTAAAGTAATACCTCTGTTTTTTTTCTTATTCTATAAGGTTACATGGGCTAATCTGGGTCTTTTCTGGTTCCATACAAAGGATGGAACTATTTTTTTTTCTAGATCTGCTAAAAACTGGCAGTGGTATTTTTTTTTTTTTTTGCCATACTAGATATTAAAATATGTTTTATAGCTGATCTGTACAGGGGTATTAACTAATGATTCAGTAGCTATATCAACTCAATAGACAAGGATAAAACAAATTTTAACATGAACATAAGAACTTGTTATATGCTACAGAAGAATTACAGAGCAATTAGAAAGGAATACATTATTTAATAAGAATTTTAGAAAACATAGATAAATATCAATAAAACGCCAGATAGATCTATAAATTCCAGGCTGAAAATATAGAACTATAATGAAACATAGAGAGAGTGGGAGAGGTAAATAACCTTTCAAGATCCCACACTTAATGAATAGTAGAGCTGGAAATTAAATGTATACATTCTAGCCACTCTATCATAGACCATAAAATTAAAATAGAAAAAAAATTATCAATTCTATAAAGCTTTTTGAATATACATACATTGCGTAGATTACATGAAGATATTTGTATACATATGCACATGCGTATTTAAGCATATATTCATACACACGTATTTTTAAGGTTGAAAAGTCCCAGAGCAAAATGCTACGGTAACGAATATTAATTTTATTTTGTGGTTGAAATTACATTTTTAAAATATAATTTTCTGCATCTTTAAGGACATTTGCTACTTTTATGATCAGAAAAAGTAAATACTCTTTTTTTTTCCATTGTAAGATACTTTTTTACTTTAAGAAGGAACCTGTGAGATGATGTAAATACCTCTTTCCTCCGTAATCTTCAATGCAATGGTTTTAACATCCATTAGTGAACTTTGCTTTAATCTGATGTTAAGTAGGAGTTGTAGCATTAGGATTTTCTAATTCCATGTACTTTTTTTTTATTGAATCATAGCTGTGTACATTAGTGCTTTGAATCTGTAAATAACTTTGAGTAGTATAGCCATTTTACCAATGTTGAGTCTGCGGATCCTTGAGCATGGTATATTTTGCTATATGTTTATATTTTCAGCAATTTCTTTCCTCAGTGTTTTATATTTCCCCCTATAGAAGTCTTTTACCTCCTTTGTTAAGTATATTCCCAGGTATTATTTTTTGTTGTTGTTGCTAATGGAAAGGTATTGAATCTTTGAGTCTTAACTTGACTATTGGAATATATGGAAACTACTGATTTATATACGTTGATTTTGTAACCTAAGACTTTATTAGAAACACAGATCAATGATTTTCATATTTCTTCTTTAATAACATAATTAATTTAACATTAAACATTGCTTATTTAGCATAGCTTTAGTTGAACCATATAAATTTCAATATGTTGTGATTATTGTAATTTAGATCAAAATATTTTCAATTCTCTTGCAATTTCTTCTTTGACACATAAATTATTGAGAAGTACACCATTTAATTTCTAACCATGTGCTGGGGTATTTTGAGCTATCTTATTGCTTTATTTAGAGTCCTAATTTAATGTCATTGTGGTCAGAGAAGACACTTTATTATTTTAATTTTTTAAAATACGTTGCAACTAGTGCAGAATCTTTTTTCTTTTCTTTTTTTTTTTTAAATTAAATCATAGCTGTGTACATCAATGCAATCATGGGGTACAATGTGCTGGTTTCATATAAAATCTGAAATATTTTCATCAAACTAGTTAACATAGCCTTCATGGCATTTTCTTAGTTATTGTGTTAAGACATTTATATTCTACATTTAATAAGTTTCACCTGTACCCTTCTAAGATGCACCATAGGTGTGGTCCCACCAATTACCCTCCTTCCCCCCATCCTCCACCCTCCTCTCCCCTCCCTTGCCCCTTTCCCTGTATTCTTCATAGTAGCTTCATAGTAGGGCTGAGTACATTGGATACTTTTTCTTCCATTCTTGAAATACTTTGCTAAGAAGAATGTGTTCCAGCCCCATCCATGTAAACATGAAAGAGGTAAAGTCTCCATCTTTCTAAATTGTGGTATATATACACCATGGAATATTATGCAGCTCTGGTGCTTTTTTTTTTTTGCAGTTTTTGGCCGGGGCTGGGTATGAACCTGCCACCTCCAGCAAATGGGGCTGGCGTCCTACTCCTTTGAGCCAATGTTGAGTGGACAGGTGCTGTCCAGCTATAGTGCAGAATCCTGAAAAATGTTCCATGTATAGTTTAAAAAGTTGTGCATTCTGCATTTATAGATATTGCATTTTATCAGCATATAAATTAGGTCAAGTTAGCCGGTAGTGGTAGTCTAAACCCTTTACATTTTTACTGATTTTTTTGGTTTATTTCTCTGTCTATCACTCAAGCTATGATTATAGATATCTCAATTTTTCCTCTGATTTTTGACAGTTTTTGCTTCTTAATTAGGTGTGTACTCTTTTATGAATAATTTAGTTTCTTGATGAATTGACCATTATCATTACTCAATTTTTCTCTGTAGCTCAAACTACATCTTTTGTCTTAGAATGTATTTTGGTCAATACTAAGTACCATATTGAACTACCAATATCAGCTTTCTATGCTTTGTGCTTGCATGGTACTTTTTTCCCTCACCATTGTACTTTCTATTAGGCTATGCATTTCTGTTTTAAGCGTATTTCTTATAAACAGTTAATGATTGGGTCTGGTAGAGTTTTTTGTCTAGTTTAATAATTTCTGCTTTTTACATGACATGTATATTCCATTTATACTTAATATACTAATAATTATTGATATTTGGGTTTAAGTCTACCATTTTGATATTGATTTTCTGTCTATCTCATCTCTTCTTTTCTTGTGTTTCTTTGTTCCTGCCTTCTTTTGACTGAATCAAAAACTTTGCAATTTTCCACTTTATTTCCTTTATGAACTTTTGAACTATTGTGTTAGTGTGTTTTCTGGTAATTGCTATAGAGATTACTATCTGAGCTTTTAACTTATCACAGTTCCACCTTGAAATAATATTGAATCTTACAACAAGGATCAGGACCTCACTTAAGCACGGTTTGGGATCTTTGTACTCATGAGACTCCATGTGTGTGTTTTATAGCTTAGCTACTAGCTCTTTGAGTTTGTTAAGGTGGGTGGAATTCTCTTTGCTCTACAAATTACTTCCAGGTTTTTGTGCCTTGCGAGATCCCTCTCTGCTCTGCTGACCTGCCTAATCCTTTGGAGAGATGTTGTAGTCTACAAAGTAAAGATCTGGTGAGCTTCAGAGTCATTTATGAGGCATATGCCCCCATAACCTAAACACTTCCCTACCAGGACCCACCTCCAACTTTGGGGATAAAGTTTCAAGATGAGATTTGGAAGGAATAAATGTCCAGTTCATATCGGAGCCTCTGATACTTAGATCCTTCTGCATTGTCCATGGGGAAGAATGTGGGTGTTTCTCCTGCCTGTTCAACCTTTTAGGGGGGACACATGTCCTTTTTTTTTTTTTTTTGAGACAGAGTCTCACTATGGTGCCCTCCATAGAATGCTGTGGTGTCACAGCTCACAGCAACCTCAAACTCTTGGGCTTAAGCGATCCTCTTGCCTCAGCCTCCCAAGTGGCTGAGACTACAGGTGCCTGCCACAACCCCTGGCTATATTTTGGTTGTAGTTGTCATTGTTGTTTGGCAGGTCTAGGCTAGATTCGAACCCGCCAGCTCAGGTGTATGTGGCTGGTGCCCTAGCCACTGAACTACAGGCGCTGAGCCAACACAGTTCCTCTTAATGATTTTCTGCCTCCGGATAAGAATACAAAGTCCCTTTACATGTTACTTTTTACCATTTAAGATCTAAAACAAATTAATAGAAGATGGAAAAATATCAAATAAAATCCAGATCTCTGGCATTTCTTGAAAATCCTGAAGAATCTCATAATAATGGGTCTGTATTTCCTTTAATAAACTGAGCTGAAACTGGGTAGTGATTTTCTCACATAAGAAGTCATGTACTCTTAGTTTCCCCTATTTTTGTCACTTCCTATTCATTTACTACTCAACTCAAACATCTACCTGCCTAGACCCTGTAGATAATGTGAGTTGGAATCCCTGATTAAATTTTGATTATCTTTTTAATCAATATTCCAGAATAGCAACACTTTAGGCATAATGAATTGATGCCAGTCCAGCATTTTCCAAACCTTTATTTTTGAAATATCTAATATTTTAAAGAGAATGTAAAAAAGACATAACTTTTAATTCCTTCACTTTTCCTAAATCCTCTCCATTTTAAAGTATATGAGTATAATAAGAATTCAGTTTGCATGAATTCTAATTCTTTGAAGTCATCTTTTGATTTCTTGGCAGTGCTACACATTTTTGTGTAAGGATAATACATACTAGAGCAATCATTTGTAGTGTGCATCATTTGTAAATGTGTGGTGGTAAGCATTTTCTACTTTTATCCAAAGTCCCTGCAATTAAAATAAATATAATAAATATTTTCTAGATTTACACCAGAAAAAGCATGCTTTTTCCATGGGTCTTAATTCATTTGGGCTACTATAACAAAATATCAACTGAGTGGCTTAAACAATGAACATTTATTTCTCACAGTTCTGGGGGATGGAAAGTCCAAGATCAAGTCGCAGGCAGATTGGGTGTATTTCCTGGTCCATAGATGGCTGTCTTTCTGTTGTAACCTCACATACTGAAAGGGGTGAGGGAGCCCTTTGCAGTCTCCTTTGTAAGGGCACTAATTTTATTTTTGGGAACTCTTCCCTTATGAGCTATCACTCCCCTTCCCCAAAGCTACATCTCCTAATATCATCACCTTGGAGGTTAAGACTTCAATATAGGAATTTGCAGGAGCAGACCATGCACTAATTTTCAGTCATTAACATCATGGTATTATAATATAAGGGTCTTTAAAACTTATCTTTGGATAGCATATTCCAGTAATTTTTTAACTTAATTACTATGAAGCTTAAAGTTAAATTTAATATTCAATTATAATACATAACTCATACTAATTGTTTTAGGTAATTTCTCTGAATTGGCCAGAGAGATTGGGAGGAAAAGAACTAGTTAAGACATTTTCACTAATTCCCACCCAAGACCCAATTTGATTGAACACGGAACACCAAATTCTTAAATTAGAAGGAAGTGATGTAATTTATCTACACCACACACTTTGATGTAAAGTGAAATATTCTTAGCTCAGGATTCCTCTTTGGGTTTAGCAGTAGGTGAGTAGCATCCCCTCTAGGGTTTCTTGACTCAGTTTCTTGTTAAAAGCAGGGACCACAGATGACATGTCAGACCTCAAAAAGCATCATTTGCACAAGAACTAGGAAGTCAGTTGTCCCAGTGGTGGTTGGGGGTGGGGAGATTCGGCCACTATTGAATTCATTCTCTCCCTTGAACCTTTTTCCTACTTCCCCCTGAGTGTTGTTCATCATTACAGACTCACCTGTGTTTATCACTTTTCCACCTCCCTCAATGCTTTTAAATCCAGAGGGTTTTCTTCTACTGATATATTTACGTTAGAGTCACTGGCCAAGGATCCTTGCAAAGGAGTCATAGCTTAGTTATTAAATATTCTGACATACAATGTTCAATTAGTACTAGGAATCCAAACAATTTTGTGGTTAGATCTCACTGATTAGTACAAACCTTCATTCACTGATTCAAAGTAATGCATTCACAATTTTTCCAAAAGTTAGATGAAAATGTTATTTAAGAAATTTTCATGGAGGCTATACTTGCTGTCTTTTCTTTCTCTTGCTAAGGATGATCATCAAGAAAAGAAATCTCCTTCGCACAGGTGCTTAGTTTACTTATGTAACTTCTCTTTCTAATTGCCAGTTTTAGTTTTTCAAGATGTAATTTTCCTATTTTATGTGTCTGAACATTGTGAACTACCTAACACATTTTTTTAAAAGTAGAAGGGTTATAAATTATAAATATATAACAATCTAAAAACATTGAACAGATTGTGGTAAGCTGTTTTTATAATTCTTCCCACAAGAAGAGTGTGGAACCGTCACGAGTCAGAGGCAGGGTCATCTTCCCTGAATTGTCAAATTATATAGTCTTTCTGCAGGGAAACAGTAGGCATCGTGGAAGGGCATAATAAATACACGGGCATGTGATACCATCTCTGATCTAACAATTTCTAAATTCAAATCTCCTGTCAAGAGTTCTCCCTAACTCCATCTTATACAACCAACTACTAGTGCCAACTAGTCAATGTTCTCCCTTACATGTCTAAATGGGATCTGAAGGTTAACATGTTCCAAAATGATTCCTGATCTCCCCTATCCTAATCCATTCACAGCTTTCTCCTCTCAGCACATGGCAAGTCCATTCTTTCAGTTCCTCTGACAATACCTTGACAAATACCTTGATTCTTATTTTACTTATATTTCACATCTGATCCATAGCAAGTCTTGTTGGTCATATCCACAAAAATATCCTGACTCTGATTTTCTGCAAGCACCTTCCTCACTACCACCCTGGTCCACATTACTGTCATTCCCTACCCGGAGTATTGCAATAGTTTTCTAGCTGGTCCACCTGCTCCTGTCTGGTTCTTTTCATAATATTCTCCACACCTCAAAGATCCTATTGAAAATAGGTCATTTCTCGTCACTCCTCTGCTCCATTCCTCTGTTGCAAACTTTCCAAGAGTTTTCTTTCTGTGTGACTCAGGGTAACAGTAAGAGACTTTAGAATGGCTTACAGCATTTCTGTGATCTGGCTGCCTACCGCCTCCCTGAGCTCATCTCCTCCTCCTCCCACTCTTTCCATCTGTCACTCCACTCCCGCCACACTGGCCTCCTTACAATTCCCTGAATGTGCAAGCAAGCTCCCACCTCAGGCCCTTTGCACATGTTCTTCCTTCTGCTGGGAACACTTTCTCTAGGTGTTATCATATTTTACCCTCTCAACTTCCTTCAGTGTTTTTGGCCATGTTACTTTCTCATGGAGCATTTTTCTGGCCAATCTAACTTTGCGACCCTCCCAAGACTCTCTATCCTACTTGATGGCTTTATTTTTCCTCCTTTACACTTATCCTCATTCACAAATTCTATTAGTCTCCTCAAGCTACTATAAGATTTTACCACAAACTGGGTAACTGAAAACAACGGAAATTTATTCTCTGACAGTTCAGGAGGCCCGAAGTCTGGAATCAATGTGTCAAGAAAGTTGGTTTCTTTCATAGCCTCCGAGGGAACGGCAGTTCTGTGCTTCTCTCCTGGCTTCTCGGGGCAGCGAGAATCCTTCGTGTTCTGTGATGTGCAGTTGCATCACTCCGGTTTCTGCCTCCTAGGTCACCTGTTCTTCTTGTTTCTCTGCATCTTTGTGTCCTAATGTCCCTCTTCTATGAGGACACCAGTCAGATTAGTTCGAGGACCCATTCTCACTTAGCATGACCCCATCTTAACTTGATTACATTTGTCAAGATGCTATTTCCAAATAACGTCCCATTCAGATGTTCCAGGTAGATGTGAAATTATGAGGGACACTATTCAACTTCATGTGCTGATATATTAACCTCGCCTATTGTCTAGCTTTTTCTCTAAAATGTAAATTCACGAGAACTTTGCTCATTACTACATTCCTTATGTATAGAATGGTGTGTGACACATAGTAGGATTTAATAATGTTTGCAAATAAATAAACTCTTGGGTTGATTGGGCTGTATTTCATTTAGATGGCAGGTGCCCAGATAATATTGCAGCTGGCGATTACCTTCTTATAAAGGGAGTCCTTTTTTCTAAGAAGAATAGCTAAAGGGCTCAAAAATCCAACCATAATATTTTATTCTTTGACTTCTTCTCCCAGATCTACTCACAGGGTTTGGACTAGCCTCGAAGCACTGCTAAAAATCGAAAACAGACAATAATACCTGTTGTAAAAGACCCTAAGCTCCCTGAATAAAAGCATCACATCCATGAAGGGACCATTAATTTAAGCCCTCTCTAATGTCACTTGATAGAGGGCACTAAAAAACTTTTGATATGCTTCTGCTTTCTCTAAATTCCCGGGGTACTAGAAAATCAAATAAGACAGTCCAAGAAAAATATTTCCAAACAAAGCAAATAAAAGCTCCTGACATACTTTTGATGTCAAAGCAAAGCTCTACCCACGTTTGATATGTGTGTGTGAACTTTTCAGTGCAGATGAATCAACTGCAGCTAAGTTAATAGGTGAAATATGCAGGCTCAGATGTCAATATGAGCCTTCGTGTCCCATGCAAAGAATGCAACTCCAAAGCTTGTGTTTTTCTCTCAGTGATTTGATTTGCAAAGGTTGGTGCGATTGATTTTTAAAAATTAAATGGTGCTGTCAACAATCTCTTAATTTTATCACTTGGCATTATTATTAGATCTTCATTTAACAGGGGTGAGAAGAATTATTTTTTTTAACTGATGTCAATCGTATTTTAAAGTGAGTTGATTATTTAGTTGCTGAAGTTGTGAGCTGTTCACCTCACTAAGGTTTCCTATGAGGCTTTCCTATGTTCTTTTATCATGACCATGATTAGCATGGGATTGGTGCCCTGCTGGGCATTAAACTTTTTTTTTTTTTTTTGAGACAGTGTCTCACTATGTCACCCTTGGTAGAGTGCTGTGATGTCACAGCTCACAGCAACTTCAAACTCTTGGGCTTAAGTGATTCTCTTGCCTCAGCCTCCCAAGTAGCTGGGACTACAGGCATCTGCCACAAGCCCAGCTATTTTTTTGTTGCGGTTGTCATTGTTGTTTAGCAGGCCCAGGCCAGGTTTGAACCTGCCTACCTTGGTGTAAGAGGCTGGCACCCTAACACTAAGATATGGGTGCGAGCCAACATGAGTTGTTTTTATTTGGTGAGAGACCATTATTGGTCGAATTGTGTCTTTTCTTTACCACCCCCAAATTTATATGTTGAAGTTCTAATTCCCATATCTCAGAATGTGATCTTATCTGCAAATAGTATCTTGGATGATGCAATTATTTAAGGTGATGTCATTTGGGTGGGCTCTAATGTCAATCGATCCCTGTCCTTATAAAAAGGGGAGCTTTGGATACAGATATATGTACACAGAGAGAATACCAGGTGAAGATGAAGACAGAGATTGTGAAGATGCTTTTGCAAGCCAACACATGCCAAAGATTTGCCGGCAAATCCATAGACGTGAGGGGAATGGCATGGGGCAGATTCTCCCTTACAACTCTCAGAAGGAATCAAGTCTGCTGACACCATCCAGCCTCCAGAGCTGTGAGACAACACGATTCTGTTGTTTAAGTGACTCGTGCTACTTTGTTATGGCAACTCTAGCAAAGTAAGGAGAGTCCTTGCCAGCTACCTCCTAAGTGGGTGGAGAGAGAATATCACCTCGGAATTGCTGAATGTGGCCTCTTGTTATAGGATGTATATAGGATGAGTAAATCTGATTGCTCTGGGAAAAAAGGGTGAGCTAGGATTTTTGTACCTTGAAGTTAGAACTGACAATCTGCCCTCTCCCAAGGGTATTGGTCCATAGGGAGAATGTGTTCCCTGGGGATCTGGGTTTTTGTGAAGTTGTGCTGAAACACCCTGGCCTCGGACTTTGAGGGGTTGTCACATCCATGCCAAGTGATAGTGTGAGTCAGAGAGGGATTTGCAGAGTAGGGGAAAACCTTGGACTTAGTTCTGCCAGAGACAAAGACCTGTGAGTATGCCCCAGGGAAACCGACTATTTTTGGAGGAGTCACTGTAAAAGGGCTGGGGAGTGAAGGCTCATTCGCAACTACTGTGCTATGGACCTACTTGTTGGTGCAGGCAACGCTCTCCCTACTCCCAGACACCCAGCCCCTCCAACCTCCCAGCCTTGTGCCTCACACTGGGGAAACCCAACAGGCTGTGCATTTCTGACCACCCTTTCTCCCCAGCAGCCTGGTCTGCAGCAGGCTAGATTCAGAAATCAGTCTTTCATCTCTCATCTCGCATCCAATTCAGCCTTTCTCCCTTTCCCTAGCTTGGGCTCTGTGACCAGCAGTGGGAAAGAGGCCAGTGGATTGTTCTTTTGCTTTCTTTCTACTACTTTCCTCCTGCCCTCCAGGGCTAAGAGCGAAACACAGAGGAGGAAATAGAGGAGAAGAGGGGAGGGCTCATCTTGCTTATTATAATGCTCTTGTTTTTAAATGCCAGGTATACAGCTGCAAATTCTTCCTCATGAGGATCTTCTTGTGGGTTGCTCCAGACCTCCCTGCTGGGACCTCTGTGTTGTACCATTTCTGGCCTTGGTGATCTTTCCTGCTGCTTCTTCCTATGCCCCCAGCTCTCGTGGTCTGGCAGGACACTACACAGCCTCTTCCTGCAGGGATGTCCTTACCTCACGTTACAGGTTGAATTGTGTTTTCCCAAAATTCATATGTTGGAGTTCTAAACCCCAGTACCCCAGAAGATAATTGTATTTGGAGATAGGGTCTCTCAAGAGGTGATTAAATCAGAATAAGACCGTTAGGGTGGGCCTCAAGCCAATATGACTGGAGTCGTCATAAACAGGGGAGATCAGGCAAGTGCACAGGGAAGACCATTTGAACAAAGTCCACCTAGAAGCCAAGGAAGAAACCAACCCTGTCAACATTTTGATCTTGAACTTGTAGTCCCCAGAATATGAACAAATACTTTTCTGCTGTTCAAGCTGCTCCCTCTGTGGTATTTTGTTATGATGGTTCTAGCAAACCATAATGATACACCTGGAAGGCAGTTGGGAGGGGCTTTACAACATAGCTCTAGCCTGGCTACTTTCGTGGTGTCTACTGCCCTAGCAAGAAGACTCATACCTTCCTTCCTCTCTAAATTCCCACTTTCTCCTTATATTTTCACCTCCTGCAATTTCAGGAGATCCTATCTAACGACTTTCCTGAGAATTCTCTAGTTCAGCAAACATGCACCCAGCAATGTGTTATCAGGCCCTTCTTTTGTAAAAGCAGAAGCTCTATAATTGGTTGTCTTGGGGTCCTCCATACCCAGCTAGGAAGCGGTGACAAAAGAATGTACAGACCACAGCACTCTTTCTTCCTCTCTCCATTCATTCTGCAGACAAATATTTATAGACTGCCAGGCCCTATTCTAAATATAATAATGAGCAAAACATAGTTCATGCTCTCTTGTATTCTAGAAGAGGACATAAACTATTGACAAACAAAATATGTGACATGTTAGGTGCTAAGAAGATTATAAATAGAGTGTGGGAGGGGATGGTAGTTCTATTTTATATAAGTTAATTTTCTATAGGAGGGAAGATCTCTAGTGCAAGCTTGTGGGAATTAAAAGTAAAGCAATGAAACTCTTTGAAGGAAGAACTATCTGGGCAGAGTAAATAGTAAGTACAAAGGCCCAGAAGTCAGGGAGTGCTTGTTTTGTCCACAGAAGAGGAAGAACAGCAGTGTGGATGCAGTGTAGTGATCAAGGGGAAAGTTGGTAGAAGTGAATTTCAAAAGGTGGGTATGGGAACAGAAAAAGCCTTGCGGACAGTGGTAAGAGCTTTTGGTTTTACTTCAAGAGAGGTGGGAAGCATTGAATATTTTGGACACAAGAGTGATTTGATGTGATGAATTTTAGTAAGGATCACCCTGGTTGCCAGTGAAGAATAGATTGTATAGGAGCATTGGAGGGAAGTAGGGACACCAGTCTGACAAGAGTGTGAGAGGTGCCAGTTTAAGGTCCATTCTCCTCTTTTTCTTTATCCCCCCCCAAACAGAACTCTTTATTTGTCATTATTAAAAGTCTGAATTTTAGGGCAGCGTCTGTGGCTCATCGAGTGGGGCCCCGGCCCCATATGCCGAAGGTGGTGGGTTCAAACCCAGCCTCGGCTGAATTGCAAAACAAAAAAGCTGGGCATTGTGGTGGGCGCCTGTAGTCCCAGCTACTCGGGAGGCTGAGGCAAGAGAATCGCCTAAGCCCAGGAGTTGGAGGTTGCTTTGAGCTGTGTGACACCACGGCACTCTATCAAGGGCGATAAAGTGAAACTCTGTCTCTACAAAAAACAAAACAAAACAAAACAAAACAAACAAACAAGAAAGTCTGAATTTTAAACAGATCCTTGATTGGTGGTTCAGATCCATAAGCTTGGAAAGGCTGGTATAATGGGAAGGCACATGCTATGTGCAATATAAGAAATAATGAAAAAACATATTCGCCAGGAGTCCAGAAACCAAAATGGCGTCTGACTCAAGGGATATGTGTTTGGAGTGAGTCTTGCTGATCTGCAGAATGATGAAGTTGCATTCTCCTCTTTCTTAAACTCAATGCTCATTTTCTTCTTTTTTACTTAAAAATTCCTAATTTCACTAAGGTGATGATATATTCAGATAAAAAAAATACCTCCATTTCTCAATCTTCTTTGCATGTAGGGAGACATTATGAGTATTCATTCTGACCAGTGACATGCAATGAGAAGTTGTTGTCAGAGTCTTTCAGGAACACTCCCTAAGAAGGAGGCTGCCTCTGCTGGCACATCCCATCTGCTCACTGTGTTTTTCTTTTTCCTGCCTAAAGTATGGAAATGATGGCTGGAGATTGGGTTTCTCAAGAGGTGATTAAATCAGATAATAAGATGTCATTAGGAAAGCACAGTTTAAAAGTGTGATGATAGTATGCTTCCCCCACACCTATCAGAATGGCTAAAATTTCAGAAAAATGACATTACTAAGTGCTGATGACGATATGGTATAACGAGAACTCTTATGCAGAGAATGCAACTCCATCAAAAACTTCAAACATTTTCTTGTAAATTTTAAACTTCCCTTACTATGTGATCTCTCCCACTTTCTTCTGTTTTCCCAGCAGAAATAAAAACTTACAAAGTCTGACAATTAAGTTCATGAACTCATGCTAGAAAAAGTGCTGCACCCCTCGTTGGGTGCATATTTAGCAATGAGGGGTGCAGCACCTTTGACATACCCTCCTTGGGAAGCTATGCACTGATGCCAGCACCTACCCTACTCTTCGAGGCAATTTTGGAACTTTTTTTCTGGAATAGCCATTAAAACTGTCATCATATTACCTTTGATGTCCGAAATGTTATCAAAATATCTTCCTTTCAATAATTCCTTTACTTATGGGTAAAGAAAAAAGTCACTGGGGGCCAGACCAAACGAGTAGGGAGAGGGTGTTCCAATACAGTTATTTATTTACTGGCTAAAACCTCTCTCACAGACAGCGTTCATCAGTGAGCTCCTTTGGGACCATTTTTGTACACACCTTTCTCATGCCAAGATTTTCAGTTAAGATTTTCCTATGTTTCATGTTGCAAGGATACATGTCAAATCTATTAAGTATAGAGTATAAATGTCTTAACACAGTAATTAAGTAAATGAGGTGAAGGCTATATTGACTAGTTTGATGTAAGCATTCCTAATTGTATATAAAATCAGCACATTGTACCCCATAAAAGCATCAATGTATACATGAAAACAAAACAAAACAAAAAAGATTTTCCTAACTATTTCTCTGCTGATGATTACTTGGTCTGCTATGCTTCTCACAACCAGCCTATAATTTTGATGAACAATTCAATGACTTTTTTGCAATGTTTTCATCAGTTCTGCTCATTACAGGCTACGCTGACCTCTCTTCATCAGTGATGCTTTCTATTTCCTGAGAAAAATGTTTAATCCATTTGTACTCTGCCATTTTATTCACAGCATTATCCCCACAATGGAACTGACATGTTCCTGAGATCACTTTCACTCCTGCCAAGTTTAGCAAGAAATTTATGAATGTTTACTTGTTGCTCTAATTCAAGCTCTGACATTCTAGAGATGGTGCACAAAAACATGCAACAATAACAATGAAGACCACTCAGTAAGACACCACCACATGTCCACTGAAACGCTCCTGTGAGACGCTGATATACTAAGGCTGCAAAACCTTACCGAGTTGTTTGTATAAAGCTGCCAACTCACATGCACGGTGGCAAGTTTGCAAATTTATTTGTCAGACTTTCATGTGTTGATGTAAAAATCTATACAAATGTTTATAAAGGCCTTATAGGTAATCTCTAAAGACTGAAAATAACTCAAATGTCATTCAGTGGGTGAACGGGTAAACAAACCTGTGGTGTGTCCATGCACTGCTGTGCTACTCAGCTATAAAAAGGAACAAACTACTGATGCATGCAATGACTTGCATGAATTGCAAGTGCATTTTGCTAAGTGAAAAGCAAGTAGCAACATATTGTTGCTATGATTCCATTTCTGTGATTTTCCATAAAAAGAAAAGAAAAGGGATGGAACAAAGAAGAATGGGTGTGAGAATGAGGGAAGAGTTGTTTACAAAGAGGCAGCATGAGAGAATATGGGGGACAATGAGACTGTTCTGTATCAGGATTATGGTATATTACAGTACTTGATGCATTTTTGAAAACTCGTACAACTGTACATTCATAGGAGTAAGTTTCATAGTATGCAAATTAAGAAATAAATATTTAAAAATCAGAAGAAAGACTGGTAAAATAATTCATGTAAATGTGTCTTTCCATTAGAAAGAAAAATGACCCAAAGTCGGAAAATAAAATCATCCTGACTCCTGAAATGCAGTGCTTTGCTTCAGGTTCTTCTTCTTGAATAAATAGCCTGGTTCCCGTTTTTTAAAGAAATACTTCTGTTAGGAAGGCAATTCAAGGCACAGAATGGCCCCAAAAGTTAGATTTTATTTTTTTGTACTTTTTTCCATCTCACTATCTTCTACTGAAAACATTTGGAGGGGGGCCAGAACTGATAGAGAGATAAGCCATATGTTTAATTTCTTTTTGGTCTGGTATATCAATGTTTTTGTTTTTTTTTGAGACAGAGCCTCAAGCTGTCACCCTGGATAGAGTGCTGTGGCATCACAGCTCACAGCAACCTCCAATTCCTGGGCACAAGCGAGTCTCCTGCCTCCGCGTCCCAAGTAGCTGGGACTACAGGCGCCCGCCACAACGCCCGGCCATTTTTTGGTTGCAACCGTCATTGTTGTTTGGCGGGCCCCGGGCTGGATTAGAACCCGCCAGCTCAGGTGTACGTGACTGGCGCCTTAGCCCGCTGAGCCACAGGCGCCAAGCCTGGTACATCAATGTTAATATGCCGGGTAAACTTCACCTATCCCCTATGGGGATAACATAGGAATAAAACATTGGAAAGTTCTCTTCTGCACCCCCAAAACCTCTTTGAACAGAGAAGCAGGATTCAAAAAGTTTTAATATAGAAAGAGTTTAGAAATCCTAGGTCAGTTTTGTTATTAGAAATGAAAATGATTTGGAAGGAATATTTAAAGCCGAGGAACAATCTAATGAGACAATTGAAATCCCACAAAAGGGGGACGAGCAGCATCTGAAACCGAATAAAGCTGCGGCCGGCTCAGGTCACCAGATGGCCAGCATTGTTGAATCTCTTTCTCTGTCGCCAATTACTGCCATGAATTTTCTTTCCAGGGACATGCTAAGAACATCCTACTTTTGAATTCACACACAGAAAATCCTCCAGTTGATAATTCCCTTCCTTGCCCTAAGCTGCTCCGGCTCACTTTCCAGGAGGGAGGTAAGACCAGCTCTTGCTTAACCAGCAGGGAACACAAAAGCGTGAACTACACCCAGGAGACTTTGTGCAAATTTTATAGGGAAAGGAGATGAATTGGGGGTCAGACAGTGTGTTTTTATTGCAAGGGCTTTCTTAGCGGCTCAGGCAGATGTTGCGTTACCCACTTAGAAGAGCCTTTGATGCCTCGGTGTCCGAATGCCTTGTTAGCATTCAGAAGGCAATGCTCAAGTAGCTGCCCTTATGAGTGTGAGTAGAGGTGGGGACTAAGGAGGATCAGGGCGAGTGAAGCCTCAGAAGGGTCAGAAGCCCCTCTTGGTCGTTCTCAAGCCAACCAGAGCCTCCTCCTAATGTCAGCATCTGGACTTTTTACTAGGCTGCTAAACGGTTCATTATTCTATTTTTAAAGCAATTCCTTGGCCCGTTGGGCAGTCGTGGCATTCTGCCCCCTTTAAGTCATCTTTTCCAGCTTTGTGAGTGCAAAGCTTTCCAGGAGGGTAGGATTGAGGGAAAAAGAAGGTAAGACTGGCCAACCCATGGAAAATTTGCCCACCAGTATTTATGGCTGGGTACAGACTTCTTCCTTTGTGACCTGAAATACACCTGACACATAGGCCAGAACGTGAAAATAGACCTAAGTCAAATGAAATCCAGTGACATTTCTAAGTTGAGATTCCACATAAAAATAGTTTCCACAAGCCATCAGTTGAGATGAAATAAATGAAGTATTTACAGAAAAGAGAAAGTGTGTGCCTTGCAGAGGGGAGAGATTCTGCCTTATCCCCAACCTTCTCCCTCCCGCATCTTCCTCGAAGCTGTTGCATTTTTTCCCTACCTCCACAGAGACACGGCCCCTTTTTCCACTTTTCACTGAAAACTCCTCAAGCAACCTCCTGATGATAGTTTCTCACTTCTACTCCAGTCTGCTGTCCACAGTGAGATCAGAGTGATCTCCTTATAACACATAGGCCGGATTTTGTTATTCCCTGCTTAAGACATTGAGTGAGTTTCTTTACACTTAGAATAAAACTCAACTTTGTTTTTCTTAAAAGCCACTTTATTAAAGTGTGATCAGCATGCAACCCCCCCCCCCGCCTTTATTAAGATGGGATTGGCATACAAACAGCTGTATGTGTAACCACAGTGTACAGTTTGATGGGTTTGGAGATGAATGCACTAAACTGTCACCATAATCTATGTTATACTCCTGTTCATCATCTCCAGAAAAGTCCTTCTGCCCTCTTTATTTCTTCTTCTTATTATTTTGTGATAAGAATACTTAACTTAATACTTCATACTTAAGACCTACCATCTTGGCACATTTGTAAGTACACAATGCAGTGTGGTTAACTATACGCACTCCCTTGCACAATAGATGCCTAGGACTTAATTTGTATTGTGTAACCAAAACTTTGTCCTCTTTGACTAATGCCTCCCTGTTGCCTCCTCCTCCAGCCGTTGTGACCATCATTCTATTCTCTGTTTCTGTGAGTGAGTATCTTTGATTCCTTATGTAGGTGGCATCACATAGTATTTGTCCTTTGGTGGCTGGCTTATTTCACTAAGGACAGTGTCTTCCACGTGTATTCATATTGTTGGACATGACAAGATTCTGTTCTTTTTTAAGACTGAATATCCTTCATTGTCTGTATGCCACATTTTCTTTTTCTATTCTTCTTCTTATGTTGATGGACACTTAGGTTGCTTCCAGGTCTTGGCTAGCATGAATAATGTTTCAAAGAGCATGGGGGCACAGATGTCTTTTACACATATTAATTTCATCTCCTTTGGATATATACCCAGAAGTGACATAGATGGATTATATGGTAGTGCAGTTTTCAATTTTTTGAGGACCCTCCATACTGTTTTTCATAGCGACTGCACCAATTTACATTTCATACAAGGGTTCCCTTTGTTCTATAACCTTGCCAACACTTGTCGTTTTTTTTTTTTTTTAATAATAGCCATTCTAACAGATGGGAGGTGATAGCTCACTGTGATTTTGCTTTGCATAAAACCCAACATTTTATCACTGTTTAAGAGCCTTGACTCACAGAGCTTCTCCTCATCTCTCCACCTTCATCGTAAAACATCTGCCCATCTGCTGATGGGCAAACTTTCTGTTCCCTGATACTCATAAAGCCCTTCCCTACGCCCAGCCTCTACTCTGCTATTTATCTGCCTGGAATTCCCTTTCTCCAGTTCTTCATGTGGCTGCTCCCATTCTCATACCGAAGGCGAGTCTTCCTTCCCTGACTACTCCATCTAAAAGGGCCATCCTCAGGGACTCTGCTCATCACCCCATGTATTTTCTTTGTAGCACTTAACATAATTGGCACTTATTTGTTTTGTATTGTTTCTCCCACAAGAATGAACACACTGTAAGAGTAGATAACTTGTCTTGTTCACAGATGTGGCTAACAGACCCTAGAACATTCAAAGGAGCTGTTAAAGTATTTGTTCAATGATTCAATAAATATTAGTGGGACGAGCAAGTGAATGAATGGATGTCTAGAAGGAGCTGCTCCTATCCTGATCTTTTATTTGTTAGTTTAGTGAGTGTTTGACAATGTAAAGTTTAACTATGATCTTCATTCAGTTTTCAGGGCGACTATCTAAAAAATGCAGTACTATGGGCCAGGCACGGTGGCTCACGCCTGTAATTCTAGCATTCTGGGAGGCTGAAGCAGGTGGATTTATTGAGGTCAAGAGTTTGAGACAAGCCTGAGCAAGAGTGTGACCCTGTCTCTAAAAACTAGAGATGCCTGTAGTCCCAGCTACTCGGGAGGCTGAGACAAGAGGATCACTTGAGCTCAGAAGATTGAGGTTGCTGCAAGCTATAATGTCACAACACTCTACTGAGGGCAACATAGTGAGACTCTGTCTCAAGAAAAAATGCTAGATTGTGTATGAAATAGAAAATTATGGAGTGTGTTGGAAAAGATGAAGGTAACAATTTTAATTGGTGGAGAATATCTCTCCATAGAGGTAAAATTTCTTTATAAATATTAACTGATTAACTTTTTCTTCAACCCAGCTCTACACGTATTGACAAATTTCTACTGACAAATATAAGTTGTATGTATTTAGGTATACAACATGATGCTTTGATATATGTGTGCATTGTGAAGTAATTACCACAATCATGCTTTTAATGTATGGATTATCTTATATAGTTACCTATTATTATTTTTTTGTGTATGCAGTAGAACCTGCTACTATATTATCATAAAATCAAATGATAACAAGTATTGGCCAAGATGTGGAGAAAAAGGAACACTTGTACTCTTTTGGTGGGATTGCAAATTGGTACAACCATTGTGAAAAATAGTATGTAGGTTCCTCAAAAAACTGAACATAGAACTACAATATGATCCAACAATCCCATTTTGGGGTATATATTCAAAGAAATTGAAATCAGTATGGCAAAGAGGTATCTGCACCCCTATGTCTATTTCAACATTATTGACAATCACCGTGAGATGGAAACAACGTGGCTGCTGACAGAGGAACAGACAAAGACAAAGAAAGTGTGATATACGTATATCCAAATGGTCTCTCACTTATGATGGTGGGACTTAGGGTTTTTGACATTGTGATGGGCTAAAGTGGATTTAACCCCATAGTAACTTCAGGAGCATTCTAAAAAATCAGACTTATAACTTTTTTATTTTATGATGGACTTTTTGGCATATTAAATGCATTTTGAACTTACAATATTTTCAACTTATAAAGGGCTATTGGGATGTAATCCCACTGTAAATCAAGAAGCACATGTGTATATATGTATGTATGTACATGCATACATTCATAGACATGATGGAACATCATTCAGCTTTAACTGGATTACATTCAACTGTCCAAGCAGTCAGGTTATAAGACACAACTAGTGGATTGGCAGTCAGGGGCAGGCAGGGGGCTGCTCACAAAACCAAGGCAGTGGAAGAGCAAATGGAGAAGTGAAAATCCAGAGGAAAGGACAGAGGGCAGCATGGGACTCACCTTGCTCCCACCATTCCGGCTTCAGATCTGAAGTTCCACTTCTGAATCTCACTACTTGCAGACAGGGTGAACTTGTGACGACCGCTTAACTGCTCTTTAATCTTCCCCTTCCCTATCCTTGTGTGGAAGCAGGAAGCCTAGACTGTCCTTAGCTCTTTCCTTCCTCTCCCCCTTCCCCGTCTGCCATGCATCTGTGTAGTGTTACACTTGCTTTCTAAATGGCTACTGACTTGTCCTCCTCCCCCTGACTCTGCTGTCCCCAGCCTTGTGTGCATCACTAACTTTGCTTACCTAGACTACTTTAGCCACCTCCTGAAGTCATAAAGCCTTGGGTTAAATTTTCCTCAAATACATCCTCCACGTCAAAGCCAGTGATGCCCAAAGATGCAAATCGGGTTACATTTCCCCTCTGCTTACATCCCCAAATAACTTCTTTTGTTGCATAAAGTCTTAACCTGACTTAAAAAACCTTTAGAAACTTATCCTTCTTTTTCACTTCTTTTAATCACTTCCTCTCTCTTCCAACTCATGTAGTCTAAATTTTAAGAAGGAAGTGGACTTTTTTCAGCTCAGCAAATGCCATGGACTCTCCTTCTTTAAGACTCTGAACTATCCCTCAGACTGAAATACTCTTTTCCCCTCTTCACCTTGCTCCTCTTTGTCCTTTAGGTTAGCAGCCCCCAACCTTCTTGGCACCAGGGACTGGTTTCATAGGAGACCATTTTTCTCCCATGGTCTGGTGGGAGTGGACAGGGATGCTTCTGATGTGAGTCTGCAAACAATTGATTTATTATAGCCTCTGCGCAGTCAAACATCTCTGCTCATGATAATCTGTATTTGCTGCCCCTCCCAGCACCAGCATCACAGCCTCAGCTCCTGCTCAAATTATCAGGCAATAGATTCTCTTTAGGAGCACGCAAACTAGATCCCTCGCAGGCACAGTTGTTAGTAGGGTTCCTGTTCCTGTGAGAATCTACTCCTGCTGCTGATCTGACGGGAGGCAGAGCTCAGGTAGTGATGTCAGTGATGGGGAATGGCTGTAAATACAGATGAAGCTTCACTTGCCTGCAGCTCATCTACTGCCACATGGCTGGAGAGGTACAGGTCTGCAATCTGGGGGTTGGGGACCACAGCTTTAGGTTAATCAGTGTGGCCCTGCTTCTAGGAAGCCTTGATAATAAGTGTGAGGTTTGCATTGCTTTGGGGACGTCAGGGAAACTCCCAAAGCTTGTCTATCAACTCAGATCTCAGCAATCTGATTCCATCATAAAAATTTCCTTCCCACTCCCTTCCTCTCAGACATTCTCCTCTATAACTTGCAGTTTGATACTTGCCCAAGAACAACAAGAAAAGTACTAAAATTGATTTTTTTTTTTCAGTCCAGCAGTTGAAAAGCTTTGGCAAGGAGAGGAATTATAGTAATAATCTTGACCCCTTTCCTACCTCCTTTGACCTATCTTTGGCATTCCCTTCTCAATATTGCCATAGAAACCGTTGACTTTTCTTGTCAGGGTGATTATGCCTTTTCAGATTTTGACAACTAGAAGATACAAATGAAAGAAACCCAGAGTCTTTAATTCCAACTCTCCCCTCCCTCATTTGTGTTGCTTATGCAAATTGAAGAAAAGAGGCTTTGTGGTGTTTTATTTTGTATTCTGCTAACAAAAAGCAGGCATCTGTTTGGTGCATGTGTGAGAGAAAGGATACTGGTTACCTAGACATGGGGAAATGTCAGAGCTTCTTGGTTTTATTATATTACTTTAACTATCTTCTTGGCAGATACAGTAATTACTGATTGGAAATACCTTTGTCAGACAGCAATTTCCTATGATGGGCAGCTACACAATGTCATGTGATATATTGGGTTGACAGCTTGTAGGGAAATCCAGAAAAAAAAAAAGCTGTGGTGAAAAGGGAAGAGCTTATTTTAGCTAACAATCTTGGAAATTTCACAGACATTGTAGGATTCTTTTAAAGCTACGCATGATTTCTCCTCATCAGCTGCTAATTAAGGACATTAATTTATCTATTTGTTTGATACTGGAAACATAAGGCTTAGTTCAGCATGAGTTATAATTCATCATGGGTTTAGTATCTTTTGAATAATTCAAAATCATGCTTTGCAATAAATGATTTATGAGGAGTTTATAAGTACTCTGATTAAATCAGCATTTTTTATGTATTATTCTTTGGCATTATGTACCTCTGGAGACTATTAAAGTTTATTACTCAGTGTTTATTTTAATAAGAACCTTCTGATGTTCCCAAAAGCCTGAGAAGAGTTATCCACAAGTTTCTGCCCAGTATTGAATGTGGCTCTGGTTGTAAGGGAATCCTCTTCATCAATACTTTTAAAAAAGAAATCAGTGGATGGTCCAAATTTCAGCTTTTATGTGACGGCTCATGCTGGAGCTTCCTAGTCATTTTTACTTCATGACTCATTTGTAAACTTCCACATTTGCGGCAGTGGCGCTGGCACGCAGTGAATGGTACACATCTGGAAAACAGCAGTTCTGGTGGCTGTAGGGAAGGCTTGCACTAGGTTCCACATGTCCCACACACCTGAAGTTGGCTGGGTCCTGAGATCTAACTTTAGAGGGAGAAGAGAGGGATGTGGACTTGGGGGGTCATTGGAGAAGAATGTGAGATTGTTTGGACTGTATTGTGCTGGGTGCATTTTCATTGAAGAATTGTCTGAGCTTCAGACAAAAAGCCACACTTGTTTCCCAGACAGACTGATGACACTTCCTCCCACATATACCCTCCCACGTCACACACATGAAACCATTGGGTCAGTGGTTGAGACATTGGGGCTTAACATTTGAGGATAGGGCAATAGGCTTTCTTTCTCTTCTGTTTGATATTTTAATTCTTTTTTTTATATGTGATGTACAATAATACATCCAAACTGCCTGTCTTAGGCTGGATTTGGGGTGATGTCCACTGGCTGTTGCTACTGCTTGCCAGCCAGGCAGTGTTGGCTGAATGGCAGTGTTTGCTTCTGTGCTTATTTATATAAATATTGTATTACTGCATCCTTAATATTTAAACATGCATGGGCAACTGGAAAATCAAAGTGTTGATTGACACAAAGATTGTGGTCCAGCATTTAATTTTTTAATTTCAGTTGGACACTCATCAGACCAAGGAGTTGACTGGTGTCCAATTATAAAGGAAGAGAAAAAATTAGTTCCAAATATGCTGTTGAAGACGGTCTAAAAGGCAAAGTATAGAAGGGATTTTACAGTGCATCTGTGCTTTCTTTCTTTTTTTTTTTTGTAGAGACAGAGTCTCACTTTATGGCCCTCAGTGGAGTGCCATGGCGTCACACAGCTCACAGCAACCTCCAATTCCCGGGCTCAAGCAATTCTCTTGCCTCAGCCTCCTGAGCAGCTGGGACTACAGGTGCCTGCCACAACACCTGGCTATTTTTCTGTTTCGCAGTTCGGGGAGGCCAGGTTTGAACCTGCCACCTTTGGTATATGGGGCCAGCGCCCTACTCGCTGAGCCACAGGTGCCGCCCGCATCTGCGCTTTCTTTAAAAAGATATTCCCCTTGTTAAGGCTGTTGTTGCATTTTTCTATATTTGCTTTTAGTGCGTCTTTGTAGTGATTCATTATTTTTGAAATCAAAGTTGTCCCACTATCCTAATTATCTTTCTGCCTTTTGGGAAATGAGTGCCATGAGGTCTAGAACATGTCTTTGTTTCTTATATATAATACAATATTATATGATATAATATGATATGATGTAATATAATATAATATAAATGTTATATAGTTTATAGTACATAAACTATAGTATTATATAGTATATAGTATTATATATCACAGCTACTTATTATGTGTTAACACTCCTGAGTGTATGTTGTCAACTTTCAAAAAGGTAACTTTTTAAAAAATATTTTGAAATTTATTTATTTATTTTTTTATTGTTGAGGATTCATTGAGGGTATAAGAAATCAGGTTACACTGATTGCATTTGTTAGGCAAAGTCTCTCTTATAATTTTGTCTTGTCCCCAAAAGGTGTGTCACACACTGAGACCCCCACTTCCCCTTCCCTCTCTCTGCTTTTCCTTTCTCCCACTCCCTCCCTCCTTCTCTCTCTCTCTGCTCTTCCCTTTCCCCCCACACCATGTACCTTGTCCTCATATCAAAATTGAGTACATAGGATTCATACTTCTCCATTCTCGTGATGCTTTACTAAGTATAATGTGTTACACTTCCATCCAAATGCAAAGGAAATGCAAAGGCTGAATTTCTTTTAATGGCTGAATAGTATTCCATGGTGTACATATACCACAGCTTGTTAATCTATTCCTGGGTTGGTGGGCATTTAGACTGTTGCCACATTTTGGTGATTGCAAATTGAGCTGTGATAAACAGTTTATATAACTCATTTTTAATACTGAACCAAAATATTAGCTTTTAAATTTTGTGTGTGTGTGTGTCTGCTTTTGAGTAGATAGGGGAATTCTTTCCAGAGAGACAACCTATTATAATTATTTAAATGCAACTAAAGACCATCTCAGAACTTAAAAACAAAAAAATTATAAGACAATAATCCCACTTGTTATTACTAACGTCAATTTTAAAATGTTTACTTTGTTAAAATCTTTGCTTTTATGACCTTGAACAGGATAGGGGAAAAGTGGAAATAGGTTGGTAGGGATTGACTGCTCCAATAGTGATAAGTCCTCCTAAGTAAATCGAAATTAAATTGTTAGCATTTAAAAAAAAAAATGCTGCATTGTGCATTTCACAATGAGAATCCACAGAAATAGGGTCCAGGTATATATTTGTCACTGATAAGGTGTGAACTTATAAAAAAATCACTTAACTTTGGACATTTGAAGTGCTTCACTTGATGGCCTGCTAAGGACAGAAGAGAGCATGGGAAAGCACAGGCTAAGTGTGTGGGTGGATTTGGGTTTGGACAGAAGCTGATTCCTGGCTCCATGAACGTAGACATGATGGGTATCATTCTCCTCATCTGTAAAATGGGGATGCTACCTCTCTGCAAATGCTAGTGTTAATCTTATCCAGATAACATGCACAAAATGCTTAGTTTAGGGCTTGCCATGATAGACACCAAGGGACTGCTCTTATGGCAATCATTTAATGCTCTCAGGTTGTAGACAACTGACTGTGGTAGGGTGAAAATTGCTCACTCCAAAGATAGTCACGTCCTTATCCCTGGAGCCAGGAAATATGTTGTGGTACACGGAAAAAGAGACTTTGTAGATGTGATTAAGTAAAAGATCATGAGGTGGAGATGTTACCATGGATGGACCCAGTGTAATCAGAAGAGTTCTCATAAAAGGGATGAAGAGGGTTAGATTTAGAAAAGTCAAGGTGATGAAGGAAAAAGAGAGAGTGCCAGAGAAAGAAAAAGAGGAGGGAGAGAGAGAGGGAGGGAGGAGATTTTGTAAGATGCTCCATTGCTGGCTTGAAGATAAAGGATGGGGCCACAAGCCTAAGAATGCAGGTGACCTCTTGATGATGGCGAAGATAAGGAAACTGAGTTTTCTCTAGAGCCTCCAGAGGGCCTGTAGCCCTGCTGACTGATTTCAGTCCAATGAAACTCATTTTGGACTTCTGACCCTAAGCTGATAATAGATTTATATTATTTTAAGCCACTAAGTTTGTGGTAATTTGTTACAGCAACAATATACCAACTATTATTATTATTTTGGTAGTAAATGAAGAGGAAAGGCAGCTTTCTTCCTCACTCCCACACCCCACCAATCCCAAACACAGACTCATGGAATCAACCATTTTTTTCTAGGTCAGAGCATGATAATCCTGTTGGCCTTTGCTAGTGGGTTAAGGGTGTATGTATGACCCAGTTCTACTCAATGAGTCATAAGAGGAAGATTACCGGGTGGTGGTGGTGGAGGGTTTCTGGCAACGATTTTGTTCTCTAATAAAAAGAGCTGTCAAGGTAAGAAATCTTATCTCTTCTTTCTGTTTACCTCAGACAAAGTTAAGAAAAGATGTAATGTTTGGAGCTGCACTGCAAGACAGTTAATTATGATAGTGAAATCTGTGATAATAAGAGACTGAAAAGTGTGGTCGGACCTGATACTTGAGGTGAAGAGAAGCTTGATATATTTCCATCATTGAAACATCAAAAACGAGCACTGAGTTTGCAGTTAAGGCAAATGTAGTTTTCTGTGGGGAGTTTGTGGTTGATTCAAGAACATTAGATCATGAACTCAAGATGCTTTGTCAGAAAATAAACATCAAACTGTACACTGGTATGACTGTTTCAATGTAGGGCTGAAAATTCACTATGGATATCTTTCAAAAAACATCTCTTTGTTCAAGAAAACATCTTTTTCTTTTACCGAGATTTTCATGAAAAGTTAAGTTCCCATTATACTGAACTTAACCAGGGCAGACTTGCTATATAGAGCATTCTGTAGAAGGCAGGTCTTTCTGGAACCTTCTTTAAGGGACTTTTGCTCTGTGAAGGGCTTCTCCTGTTTTTCTTGCCATGACCAGTAGAAGCTCAGTTTCTCTCCAGTGGCATGGGGAGTCTTCTGGGCCTCTGCCTCTTCTCCACCCCTCTCTGTCACGCACAAGCTCTTGCTGCGCCTGCCCTTTTCTGCGCCCGCATCCCCTGCTTGCTGCACTGTTTTGGTCCTTCATTGTCACTTGTCTAGGTTACTGCAATCCTGCCCTGTGTCTTGTTCCCTGCGCCTGCCCCTCCAATCCAGGGTTCACACTTTAGCCAAATGATCTTTCCAAAGTGCAGAGCTGATCTTTCCAACCCCTGCCTCCCTCTGTGCAATGCCTGTTTTTTACCTACAGGGGGCAATACAAATTTAGTACCATTGCTAAATAAATCCTACCGAGGTGTGGCTCCTTGTTAGGCTTCCAGGCTAAGACTTACCTTCCTAGCATCCTGAAGTCAGTCAAAACAACCTGCAGGTCCCTGGAGAGTGGGGCTGGGCCACCTCTCTGCCTTTCGTCACACCGCCCCCTCTGCTGAATTGAAAGTGTTCTCCACTTCGTAAACTCAGCTCCATCATCAGCACTTCCAGGATGCTGTCTTGGCCCTTTTTAGTGCTCAGAAACAAATGGCCATTTCTTCCTTGGTATATAAACCTCACCTCTATGCCCATGTTTATCTATCATTGTGTTACTTTTTTTTTTTTTTTTATGGAACAAGATATTTATTTATTTTTATTTGTTTTTTTATTAAATCATAGCTGTGTACATTAGTGCAATCAAGGGGTACAATGTCCTTGTTTCATATACAATCTGAAATGTTTTCATCAAACTGTTTAACATACTCTTCATGGCATTTTCTTAGTTATTGTATGAAGACATTTATATTCTGCATTTG